>CM051034.1:34329192-34506692 GCA_027627225.1 Congeria kusceri
ACAATCTGACAGTAACCTGACCCCGCCACTACGAACGTTTCTAAAAACAGACTTCAACTGAAAGTTAAGACTCATTCTTGGTTTGGGTTTTCACTGAGATTTGGTCTGAAATAAAGACTAGGAAAGTTCTAAATTCTAGTCTTAATTGACGCCATCTTTGGGTCTCAAATAATAGCAGCTGTAGATGACTAAAGCAACCTTCATTGAAATGTCCCGTTACATGTACACTTAATGTTTATATTTGTCTTAGTACTATATATCAATTTACCTAATTTTGGTGAATTGAATAAATGCCTACAGACTTTTTCCTGTGTTTTTAGGTAAACATTATTTGTTTTTAGAGGAGCCCATAAACAATTCATATGACAGAGCGTTGGCGCGCGTAGGAACAAGGGGTTTTGATTTCACGTTCATTTATTTATACAATATATGTGTTTAAAGGCTTTTTTCAGTTTTGGACTCTCAAATAACAAAACAGTGCACTTAAGTTCGAACATTTGACATTAAGCAAACGTCATTTGTAATTGTCATTGTAATAATTTGTAGAGTACAAGCAAAGCTATTGGTACGTCCGTATATCTGGTATCAACGACACATAAGTAATCATTTCTCCAGTGATGTCATATTTTCTGGCATTTGTGTTTCAATTTTCTCATGAGTTTCAAAACATCATTGTGACAATTGTGTATTAAGGTAAGCTTTATGCGAAATATATACATGTGAAAACTGTTCATAAGAGTCACATACACAATGCCTTCTTTTGTTGTGTTGTTAAGGGGCATAGGCGGGTCTAATTTAAGCCTAAGAATAATTAGGAAAGCGGTAAGCGATTTATATATCTAACAGCATTCAAATGGATTTTGTCCATTTCCAAAGCAACTCTTATGCTAAAACACATCAACATTGGTCTTTACTGGCTACATCGGCCGAAATAACAGTTCGTTTTGGTGGCACGGGTATTCTGTTTGCTTTCTATTTTAATTTACCTATTTTATAGCAACTACTCCAGTCAGTTTACCAACAGAGCGTATTGAAATAGTGAATCTTATTGTGTCATACGATTTTTTTAGGTAATAAATCCACGATTTTTTGTTGCAAAGAAATCGGGAAATCGTTGCGCACAAAATATTTTGCATAAATCAAACAGGACACCATACATAACAAGTGACGGATTTTTATGCCGCCATATGTACCTAAACATCATAATTGTAATGCCCTTGACAATGTCATGCTACATAATTTAATACGTGGTAGTGCTGATATAAAATTATTCATGAATCTTACAAAAACAAACACTTACTCAAATACGTTGACACTAACTTATCCTTTCCCCCGGTATTTCAAACCTCAGTATCCAAAAATAATCCCTTTGTTATCCACTTTATGACTCGTGCATCTACTTGTCTGAAATTATCCTTTAAGCAAATTTGAATTTATGTTAGAAGATTTACTTCTCTATCAGATCTAAAAAAAATAAATGATTACAAATTAGACTGCTGATAATTTCTATAGCAATATGGTGTCCTATGTTTGAAAACAGGTTTTGTGCTTTTAAGTAAATGAAGTAAATGAAGTGAAGTCCTTTTTATTTAAAGTACTGTTAATGCTCTTGAGCAAGATCCTGTGATGTCAAACTACATGTGCTACTAAAAGGATAAACAAGACTCACATTCTTCTGCATCCGTATTTACAATTTGACACAAGACATAACTATGCAAATAAATTATCTGTATTTATCGAAACGTGATAAAGTTCATTAATCGTCAATTATTCAGGGTAGCAACAATTTTTACTAACACGAACAGCCCACTGGAAGTGCAAAGTTCATGCGCATGTTTACTTTTATTAATACCCGCCCCGACCTGCAAATGCCCGACCTGAAGACAGATACCCGACCGAACCTACATTTTTCTATTAAAATCAGTGATTCTTTTTGTTTATGTGTGTAAAAAAAGGGCAAAAGTGGACTGTTTTTATGTAGATACTTCATTACACATGCACTCTTTATTAAACTTGTGTATGGCTGTTAAATCTAAATCAAGCTAAATAATAACCAGATCATAGCCGAAATACTGGAGCTATAGTGCCTGTTTAATAATAAAATGCAAAAATTAATTTCCACTAGAGATTTGTCACAGGAGTGGCAGCGGGCCCCGAATGATAGCACGTTTGAAGGTGAGGAACCGTTTTTCTATTTTTAGTAACGGTGACCGTGACCATGATCCCACCCACCCCCTATGCAATCCCAAGCGATGTCTTGATAAAAGGTATCTATGTATAAAGTTGAATTACAATAGCTCAATTCGTTCTCGAGTTATTGAGCGGAAAACGTTTATTGTAACGGTGACCTTGAACCCATCCACCCCCTTTGTAGTCCCAAACTAGGTCTCGATAAACGGTATATATGGATGAAGTTTCATTAAAATATTTAAATTCGTTCTCAAGTTAGAGAGCTGAAACCAAAAGTTGACTCCGCCTGAAAAACAAAAATTAACAAAGGGCAATAACTCCAGAATTATGAAGTGCAGACTAACGGTTCTTGTGCACTACACTTCTCCTCAATGAGATCTATCCACCTATGAAGTTTTAAGTTAATACCTCTTATGGTCTAAGAGTTATGCTCCAGGCAAAGAAATTACCAAAGGACAATAACTCCAGAATTATGAAGTGCAGAGTAACGATTCTTTTGCACTGCACTTTTCCTTAAGGTAGAGAGATCCTAATGACTTCGGAAATACTCGCGAACTATCGGTTAACTTCGACCCATTCGCCACTAACCGTAAATCTAATCGATCTGATCCGAAACATAAATTATTTTCACGACATAAACATTACTTTTCGAATGTTGAGTTATTTTCAATTAAATGTGTGAAATAAATGCTTATCTGTCTTTAACGATGAAAGTAAAAATGTAGTTTGAAGAAAAACAAGGTACTCAGATATGCGGAATGCCTTCAAATCACGTCATTGTTGGGAATTTTTGTTTACATTTAATCATGACATTTTCGCGATATTTCTGGTGTATTTCCCTACACTTAAGTTAAAATATTTATAATAAACGTCCAAGGATTATTAGCATTATTTAACATAATTATTCGCATAAAAAAATATATCTGCGTAAAGGAGATACGTGCTCCTTGCTGTGAAATAACATTCATTCGCACCAAAAACTTGGAAACATAGTCAGTCGCGATGGGTGGAGAGCGGGACGTCGGGTGATCGAGTTTGGTGTTGTTGGATAATTTAAAATACTGTTCATTGTGTAAACTTGGGCCTGTTCCACTGTGGAATTTTGACGAACTCTACCGCTGTAAAAAAACATCTGAAAATAATGTATCGGCGAAATGATGAGAATGGTCTATGAGACACGTTTTCGTCCAAAAAAAGTGACATTTTACCAATAGTCACAAGCGTCAAGAAGAGTCTTGATGAAGTTATCACAAAGATTTGCCAGTTTTTTGAAACTCTTGTTAACCCAATGTAATGAAAATGTCCCTTGAATTTTTTGAAACACACACTTATAAAAAATGTTTTATTTTTCTGAATTTGGTAACCAAGGATATGTGAACCTCAGCTATTTACATTTGTATTTAAAATGTTTACACAAAAAAACTATTTCTTTAACATTAATGCAAAAATAATTCATTTAATATCGATACCGCTAATAGATTATAATTATAAGAGAAAAACAATATTTTAACATAGAAGGAAAATATTTGCTTTTTTACTTGTCTTATTTTTTATATATTTTTTTATATCATAAGGTTGCTTCAGTCCAAATGTTATACCTTGAGATTTTTGTGGTGAACCTATGTCAATTTATACCTTTTTCCTCTCAGATAAGGTATTATATTTTGGTATTACTGATTTTGACATACTATGAAATAAAAGTAAAAAAAATTACAATAATTGGTGTTTGACGTATTTTTACTGTAATGAAATCTGATGTTTTTTACCATATGCTTAGCCAAATTTAATGTAATAAGTATTGTTGGTCAACTTTAGTACTTATGTTTGTTTTACTTTTTCATAAGATACACATTTAACGTATAAATTAAAGCTATTCGGGAATGAATAAAATACATTTTGACAATATGTCAGTCATTTGTGTAAGTGTACCCCATCATAATTTTAGGTTGAAGTAGAAAAATGAGGTGTTATAAGAAAAATCGCATTTTTGTCAAAACGTGTGGTTAGATTTTGTTTATATTTCACAGTTTAGTCTCATAATAGATTTAATTATCAAAGATAAGAAGAAAATCAAGGTCTGAAAAAAGTCCCATTAGGGTCTTTCTACCTTAATACGATCTATCCACTTATGAAGTTTCAAGTTAATACCTCTTATAGTCTAAGAGTTATGCTCCAGGCAAAAACGAAGTATGAAAAATTAACAAATGGCAATAACTCCAGAACCATGAAGTGCAGAGTAATGGTTCTTGTGCACTGCACTTTTCCTTAATGAGATCTATCCACCCATGAAGTTTCAAATTAATAGCTGAAACGGTTTTGAAGTTATGAAAGAAAACCATGAAACATGTGGACGGACGGACGGACAGACGAACGGACAAACGGACCCACAGACGGACGGACAGACGGACAGATAGGGTGATTAGTATAAGGCACCCGAAAAAAATTGCGGGGCCCTAATTACTTTTCCCATGCAAAAGATTTATTCCTACTTACTCTCTCTGCTCATATTGAAGGAAATACGGTCTAAGGGAGATAAATGCTTTAGAACATGTGCTATCTCCCTGGAAAATTGATATTCACCACCATCATAACCAGCTCTCCACAGAGGGTGAAGGGAGGAATTGCATAATCGGATATAACTAGACACTCCACTCATCACATTCCAAATGATTAAATTTGCAGCCTATTGGATATCTTCGTCTACTTCTCAAAGTTCTTGTTATTGCTAATTAGTATGTTTACACTTATTTGTTTGACTGATTTAAGTACTTATGGATTTTGAATTTTCATAAAGCAGGACAGTTGCAGTTAGGTTCAGTAATATTTAAAAAGGGAAATCAAAGACTGTTATGTAAGTTATGTACTATTTTTAAGAAATAAGGCTTTTTGTGTCCAATATGCCTTTTCCTCTTCTTAAGTCTTTATCTGTCTGAATGTAATACTTACTTATTTATAATGGTTATGGCATAAAATGTCCACCAAGACGTGGTTTTGAATATCATAAATGATTGAAGGTATTAATGTCATCCTTAAGTTCACTTTATGTGCAGAATAGAGAGTGACTAAGGATGGAAGCAAATGGCAAATTAGTAACCAATTAACCAGTGGTGGTATTTGACCTGTTAACCAGTAAGCTGGGTATCATTTGTGAGACATAAAAATGCAGTAAAAACACAAACGTGTCCATTATAATGACGGTTGATTGATTAACGAGTCCTAATCGATGTTATATCTAACACTGACAGGTGTCTATAGCTGTCGCAACTGTTTTACTTATTTTTCTGTGAAAACAAGAACAAAATACTGTAGATACAATTCAGCAAGCTACTTGAACGTATAGTGATTGCAGAGATTGAGTGTACCTCCATGTACGTGTGATTGGCGTGGTAATCATGTTGCAGATTGCGTGTCGGCAGCATGTTTAAAGAACATCTAGCGTCACTTGTAATTATACCCCCACCAACTAAGTTTAGAGGGGAATATAAGTGAGCTTGTCGGTCCGTCATTCTGTTGCGTTTCATGGTTTCCGGACGAAATATCAACGGTAAAGCTTGACATATTTAAATAATTTTAATACACATGTGTAACATCATAAAATACAGGCCAGGTTCGACTATGGTTACAACCCACTAAATATGGACAGTGTTATGGCACCTTTTTGAAACTAAATAAAAATTGTCTTCTTTTAACTTTTGAGCTTTTCTTACTAACTGCATCGTGTAGCTTTTGAGTTTTTAGGATAGTGCATGCTTATAAGTTTAGTTTGATTGCCACACGTGTTTATTTAAATGCTAAATTTCAAAATGATGTGCAATTTGCAACAAAACTCAAGAAAGTGTACATATCTTTATTTTTAATAACTATATGTATATCTCATTATGTCTTTCTCAAAACATTAACTACGCTTGAGAACCAAGTAATAATAAAACAGTCCAATAAAGATGTAATAAATATTAGAGAAGCATAGAAATATATCATAACTCACGTTATTTTTGGTGATATTTCATTATGAGCATTCTTAATTCAGCTGTTAAGATAAGTACTACAGGTAAGTGAAAGATAACTCTGGTTATATTTTGCAACAGTTATCACCCTTTCATAACTGAGTGGCTATTAGGCCCCTAGGTTTAAAAATCTTAAAAGGCTAATACTTTAAAAGGCTTGCTTTACTAAAAATAATTATATCTTTAAACAAATGTTGACTTCATATTTTAACAGTAGTATGTTGTTTATATTTTATTTTATAAAATGCTGTTGATTTGATTGACTTCGGTGATTTTAGATCACTTGAGCGCGAAACACTCAAGGTTGTGCTTTATGGTTAGTGGTCCTCTATCATTGTTGTCTATCGTTATTAATTTACTTTAAAAATCTTATGCCCTGAACGAGTTTGGTGAAAATAAATTAAAATAAAATTCCTTCGGTGGCCCTAAATTAATTTTCTTCCAATTAGTTTTATTCATTTTAAAACATTGCCACCACGATGTAGGGTAATTTTTATGCCACAAAAGGAGGGCATTTTTATGTATTAGTCGCACCGTACGTCCGTTATGGGTGGTTTGGTATGTCCGTCCATCGTGATTTCGTTTCCGCTCTGTAAATCTTTAACGCCTGGATGGATTTCAATATAACTTCAGATTGTTATTCCCCATGACCAGACGACTTTATGGGAAGTTTCATTAAAGGAAAAGGTTTGCATATTTCCAGGACATTCTGCTTCTATGATATTTCTCAGAGTTATGGGACTTTGAAGATTTTAAATTAATAACTTGTGCGCAATTCTTCTCCGGGCCATTTCTGAGCAACTATTGGCCGAATTCAATGAAACATTATGGAAAGCTTCATTGCTAAGAGGAGATGAGCATATTACCATTACATGCCGTTTCAATGATTTTTCTCTGAGTTGTGTGACTTTGAAGATTTCTGAAATGGGTATATACAGTCAGCCCTCGTTACAACAACACAATCCGTTCCCGTTAAAAATGTCGTTATATCGAATTACCGTAAAAGCGGATAACAATTAAAAAATATCAGTAAAACAATTATAGAAGCTAAGCAGATCAGTTTAGACATTACGATTGCGTGGATATGCATTGCTCTTTTTTCAGCACAACACAAACCATTTCTTAATAGTTTCACGGGAGTGAGTTGGAAAAAAAAGTTCCTTTTTTCTTAAAATTTAATTCCATTAAACTAAACAAATATCCACGAGACCAACATTCATAGTACTCACTATATGGTATTCACTATTATGTCAGTTTACGCCGAAAAAACCCAGATATCACACCTTTCTTGTATAGCTGACTAATCATGTAACACCGGCTGATAAAACTTGATTATGCAAATCAATAGGACCTGAGATAAATAAACACATTTGAGCACCGTCGGTTCCGAATGTCGTTATAACGATTCGGTTTAGTGCACTTTCTATTGCTTGGTTCCCGCATATTTTGCGCGGAGTCGGAAACCGAATGTTCCGTTATAACGGGTGCCAGTTCAATGGAAAATAATCTGTTCACAACAAATTGTGTCGAAAGTCGAATATTTCGTTATAATAAATGTCGTTGTAAAGAGAGTCGACTGTAGTACGCAGTTTTTCGGGGGGCTTTTTCTCAGCAACTACTGGCTGGAATTCAACGAAACATTATGAAAAGCTTCATTGCCAAGAGGTGTGCAATTTTTCAAAATGTTCCGCTTCAATGATGTTTAGCTCACCTGAGCACGAAGTGCTCAAGGGTGATCTATTGTGGTCAGTCTGTGTCCAGCGTCCGTCGTCCATCGTCCGTCGTCCACATTTTACTTTAAACAACTTATTATCTGAAACCACTTGGCGGATTTTAACCAAACTTAGCAGGAAAGTTTCTGGGATGGTCTTGTATCAAATTCCTTCAATTTATAAAAATATGTTGAAAACTCTGGTTGTCATGGCAACCAAAAGCTTAAAACCTGCAAAACTTAATCAATTTTCTTGTCACAAACCACTGGCCGGATTTGAAAATAGTTTTTACAGAAATGCTCATTGGGTGACCCTCTACCAATTTCCTTCAAGTCATTTTGATTTGTTAATAAACATGGCCGCCATGGGGCAGGGCAGTTTTCCTTATATGGCTGTATTAAACAATTTTAAAATCTTCATGTCTGAAACCACTGGCTGGATTTTAAAATAATTTCACAGAAATATTCCTTGGGTGATCCTCTACCAAATTCCTTGAAATGATTTTGATTCGTTAAAAAACCAGGGGTGGGGGGCGGGCCAGTTTTCCTTATAGAACTATACTGAAAACTTTAAAAAATCTTCTGGTCTGAAATCATTGGTTGGATTTCAAAATAATTTCACATGAATGCCCCTTTGTTGACCCTCTACCAAATTCCTTCAAATCATTTTTATACGTTAAAAAACATGGCCGCCAGGGGGCGGGGCAATTGTCCTTATATGGCTATACTGAAAACTTTAAAAATCTTCTTGTCTGAAACCACTGGCTGGATTTGAAAAATAATTTCACATAAATGTTCCTTGGTGACCCTTTATCAAATTCCTATAAATCATTTTGATTTGTTAAAAAACATGGCCGCCAGGGGGCAGTTTTCCTTGTATGGCTAATCGAAAACTTAAAAATCATCTTGTCTGAAATCACTGGCTAAATTTCAAAATAATTTCACATAAAATGTTCCTTGGGTGACCGTCTACGAAATTCCTGGAAATCATTTTGATTCGTTAAAAGTAATTGCCGCCTGGGGGCGGGACAATTTTCCTTATATGGCTATATTGAAATCTTAAACAATCTTTTTGCTAAAAGCCATAATGATGCTTTACACTCAGGTGAGCGACCTAGAGCCATCCTGGCACTCTTATTCATATAGTTATGGGACTGAAATGGGTATCTTGTCCGGGCTATTTGTCAGCAATTACTGGCCAGATTTAAATGAACCTGTGTGGGAAGTTTCATTACCAAGCGGAGGTGTGCGTATTACCAGGATTTTTCGCTTCAATGATATTAAGCTCACCTATGCGCAACGTGCTCATTGTAAACGTTTGTGATCGCCTTTTATCCGTCGTGCTTCGTGCGTCAACATTTTCATTCAAACAACATCTCTTCCTGAAGCACTTCGTAGACGTGCACAGATTTTCACCAAACCTCACATGAATGATGCTTGGGAGACCGTCTTTCAAAATTGTTCCAATCGTTCCGGTCAGCTGCATATTTAGGTCACCAGAGCTAAAAATAGATTTAAAAACTGAACAATTTAAAAATCTCTGAAACCGTAAGGCTGAGAACTTTCATATTTGATATGTGACATCTTCTAGTATTTCTCTACAAAGTTTGTTCAAATTATATAGTAATCGCATTGTCCGTTCGTCCGTCTGTCCTTCCGTCCGTCGCGCTTCTTGTGCGGAATATAACTCGTAAAGTATTGAAGGGATTCAAATATTACTTCATGTAATGATAGAGGACGTTGATAGTAAGTGCAGAGTTCAAGGACCATTACTATTTCTTCAGTATTTACAGAGTTATTGTCCTTTGTTTAATTTTCTTGTGCTTCGTATAACTCCGTTATTATTAAAGGGCTTTAAAAGAAAACCACATATATTGATAGAAGACGTTTAGAGGAAGTGCAGAGTACAAAGACCATAACTCTTTCTTCTAGATTTACGGAGTTATTGCTCTTGAGGTAATTTTATTTTGCGGAGCATTAATCTAAAAGTATTAAAGGGATTCAAATGATACTTCGTGTAAAGATATAGGGCTTTGAGAGGATTTGTTGAGTACAATGACTATAACTCTTCTATATTTACGGATGTGTTGCCGATGGCTTATTTGTCTTGTGCAGAGCATATATACATAGTGTTATTGTCTGGTACGGAGCATAACTGAAAGTATTGAATTGATTCAAATAATATTTCATATAATGATAGAGGCCTTTGATAGAAAGTGCAAGGACCATAACTCTTTCATCTGACAAAGCACATCTTCGGAGGCATTCGTCACCTACTGTGACAAAGCTTGTTTTTTGTTTTGATTTTTGCTTCTTCAGTTTGTTCATAATAATGAAATTTCGTGGCGGCATGCTCACATAAAATTTGAATGTCAAATTTAGTCCTGCAGTTTTAGTGATTCTAAGTCATTATGATATATCTGCCCTTCTCATTGTATTTGTAGCACTTGACAAATCGCATTGGGGAGCATCCATCAGTTTAAGTGATATCCTTGTGTCTTCTTGACACAAAATATAATCTTATTAGGAAGTGTGACTACACTGCTAAGCTGTTGTTTAAAGTACGTTATATAAATAAGTGCTAAATTCTATGCATTTTTGGTTGACTTAATGTAACTTTTTCTAGCATTGCTGCTCAACTCCTAGACACGTTTAGTATAAATGTATGTTAGGATATATTTTTTTGTTGTATTTCTATTTTATATTGCAGTAATAATTATTCTATTCTTAACCCGGTCTTTGTCTTAGATACATGTTTCGGCGTTGATGCGTGCACCTGACTCGGCTTAAGATATCAATCCAAATGTATCAAACATTTAACACCGGCTGTTTATATATTAACATTTTAGAGTTTTGTTGTCTTATTCTCTGTACTTTCTTACCTTAGACTTTTACTTTAGAACTTGGTCGTCACTATCAGATGAGATTATATTGTGGAGCTTTCTTCAAAGATACCAAGAAACGGATGGTTTGCTTACATATGAATAGTAAAAGAAATACAAAGAAAAAATTATAAGTTCGATTTCCAACATTTAATGTTCTGACTTACAGCGGTAGCTTTCGGCGACGGAGTCTACTTCGCGGTCAATGCCAATTTTTCTGCCCAAGATGTTTACTCCAGTCCAGACCCAAACGGCTTTAAACGGATGTACTACTGTGGAGTTCTAACTGGAGAATACGCAGTGGGTCAGCATGGAATGCGTGTACCGCCACCTAAACCTTCAGGTGGAAGAAATGCATTATATGACTCCATAACGGATAACGTACAACAGCCCGCTATCTTTATTATTTTCAATGATACGCAGGCGTATCCATTGTTTATCGTATATTTCAAGAAACCCTAGACAATACGCATGAATACATGGTTCCTGACTTCCATTGTAATTTTTGTGCACATTGTTAGATTGTTTCATTGTCTATAGATATACGATGAGTTTGAAAATGAAAAAAATAAACCTACATTTAGGTGCATGTGATTAAGATTAAAATCTATGCGAGGGTATTGTCGACGGTAATTGTGAAAAAATGAAACTGTTTAAAACATATTTTATTGCAATGTCATTATTACTTACTTTTAGTATATGTTTTCCATTAATTCAATGTTTATTTGTACACATTGTATTAATTTGTTAACCTGCATTTATTCATTTTGATTAATATTGTTGACGTTAAGATCAGAATTACAGAGAAACCTGTCTGTAACGACAGTCAGTAATTCCGACTGAAAATTTCAGATAATCAGGCTTTCATAAAAGGGGTATTAACAGTAACAATAAGAACAATAAGGACGTGACAATATCATTTTATGACATTTATTGACTTTTAGTATTTCAGTTATTTTATTGTATGTCTGTTAATTAATAACATTTTTAACCTTCATTTACAAACTAACTAAAGAGTGATAATACCACATTTTATGGACTAAGTCGATTACGATTTTGTTAATTTTAACACACATAAACATAAATAAATATACATTTAACATAAATATATATACATGTATATGTAAGGTCATTAAATAACAGTTTCAAATATACTTGTTCAATCATGTGTTAAAAAGATCCCATATTATATTTGTTTACTTGTAATTTTGTACATTAAGTTCAAGATTATAATGGTCTGGGTAACTAACATGCATGCTTACTAAAAGATGCACCACGACATGTAGTGAAATGGTCCAGATATCGTTGCCATTTCATCTTATGTATAAATACAAAAACGTCAGAAGTTTTATGTTTTCATTACAATCGATGTTTTTAAGCAGTGTTTTAATTTCAATTCAATTCTAGATGCATGTATTGTGATACAAATATTTGAGTGCATGTATGTATAAACTTACAGTTCATGTTTACTATAGAAACAATGGCATATTGGGTTGAGCTGAGTTTCAATATGTTTTTTTACCAATAGCAATTTATTGTTTGTTAATTTTTTGATATTATGTGCCTACATTATTGACTTAAATTGCATTGGTGGTAAAACCCTACTGAACATGCATAATCTCAAGCTTAAATTGCATTGGTGGTAAAACCCTACTGAACATGCATAATCTCAAGCTTAAATTGCATTGGTGGTAAAACCCTACTGAACATGCATAATCTCAAGCTTAAATTGCATTGGTGGTAAAACCCTACTGAACATGCATAATCTCAAGCTTAAATTGCATTGGTGGTAAAACCCTACTGAACATGCATAATCTCAAGCTTAAATTGCATTGGTGGTAAAACCCTACTGAACATGCATAATCTCAAGCTTAATCACGTTGTTTACAGCAAGTATCTCTTTATGGACAATACAGTTGGTTATTGAGCATTCTAACACGAAGCGCGGCTAGTGTTCCACATGAAATAAACCATGGGTTATTCTGCAACGAATTATGATCGGAGCCTAATGTTTTGAAAATAATAATGGCAATTCGAAGAAATAGTTTCAAATGGACATCTTACCGATCAAAATACAAAAACCGCATTGAAATCGGTAAAATAATAACGTTTGGGTAACATTGTACTGTATATTTATCTGTAGGCGATAGCTGGTGATGCCTCTGGAGTAAATAGTGTATATTCGTTTTGTACTGGTAAAGCGTTTTCAAATATAGACATTACAAAATGCCTTTCGTAAATAAGAAACACTTTTTATTCGAAAAACCGTCATTTACGTTCATTAGAACTAATACCAATTTAAATACGTTCGCAACAAAAAGAAAATAATTGGGTTAATTTCTTCTTTTGCTTCATTTAGTTTTAATATATAAATATTTATAATATAGTAAAAGTTCATAAAGCATATATAATAATAAAAAACACACGTATGCAATGTATTTCCAAACAAATTTAGTTCAGAAATGATCCATTAAATATCTCCATCCTATTGATACGTTGTTTATGTATGTTAAAACAAAACAGGAAAAAGGCTTCACAGGTACCCTATATGAAATCAAATATTTCCCAAACACGTTCGGAGAGCCATTCTTTTATTTATGTATTGGTGTAAGTATAGATTGATGCATTTATTTGCGAAATTTTAAGAAATCTGTCGTTTGGAATAAAATATGCATTTGATAAAAATGAAGTTTCAGAAAGCATTGTTAGCTCCCATTTGACACACTTAAATGTCCAGTCAAATTCATTATTTAAGCAGTAAATGTAGGTAAAGCGTTTTTGTTATCAACATACACATGTATATTGCGAACAAAGCACGTACAAACATATCAGTTGAAAGAACCATCGCATTGTTTGAAATCCAAACGGAAAAAGGGGCTTTGAAAGGTACCGTATTCAAGACCCAATATTTCCGGTCAAGGCCGGTGACGCATATTTTTTAATACTGTTTTAGTTTCAGTATACAATGACACATGTTTGTGGGATCTTTTAACAAAATATTTCGTTTAGAACAAAATATTTCGGTATATTTGATAAATTATTGATGTTTTCACAGGCATATTTAATGCATAATTAACCTCGTTAAGTGTCCATTACATGTCATTTGTTAAATGATAACTGTACATACAGCGCGTTTTAAAATTAAACGGCGCTTGTATATTACCAAACGAAACATTAAAAAAGATGCATTTGAAAATCTCCATCTTTGTTTGAATATAAACGCTATATATTATTCAGCATTCTAAGTAACACAAACTGAAAAAAGGCTTCGACAGGTACTGTATTAAAAATTCAGTATTTCCGGAAAAAGCCGGTGACCCCTATTTTGTAAGGCTGTTTTAGTTTTAGGATATATTGATGCATGTTTGTGCCAAGTTTTAAGAAAATCTGTCGTTGGAAAAAAATTGAAGGAAATTGTTGCGAACGTCTTTAAGATTTTTTGAATTATATTTTATGGACTGCGGCTTGAATTTGCGCTTGTTAGCATTTTTTTCACTGTATTTAGCAATAACTAGGACGTTATTCGCTCAATGTTTATCAATGAAGATGACGTCATTTTGAGTTGTTATGATTTCTTGACGTCACTGAAACGCACATGTGAATATACTTTGCGGAAAATAAGCGGAGTACAGATAAATATAGTTCTCATTCATAGCCTTTAAAAATATAGACGAATTTTATATAAGATTGTTTTATAATCGAAATAAGTGACGGGTAAGCGTTGGATATTGCGTAAATAACCAACGGTTTATCGTTCCGATGCTTGTTATCAAACCAATCGGGTTATCGCCCTCGAGGTTTAATTCCTACGCATCGGAATTCCAAACCGTTGTCTATAACCGCAATAACCGACGCTTATCCGTCAATTACTTCTTAAATTTAATCTCTTCCCAACCCCCATGTTTAATCCAAGTTTAATAGCCATCGCAATCAAATTAGAAACATCACATCAATAGAAATTACTGAGAATAATGTGTACGTGAAACAGAGTATTTCAGAACTGGACTTTTTTTTTGCAATATCGTGTTTACGCAAAAAAATCATGCATAATATTTATACTATGTTTATTATAAGACAGTATTTACATGTTACATAATTACATTACCTTTTCGCGATAAAGGTTTTACCTATAAGTTGGGAAAGTCCTACAATGTGTTAAAACGTAAAACGGTACATTCCTGTTTGTTTACTGGACTAGATTAACTTATTTAGTAAATGAAGTTGTTGTGTATTCTTATTTGGATGGGTGTTGCGTGTACGTGTTTTGTGTTTTATTCGCTTTGTATGAAATAGTGTATTCTCATCATTAGCTGATGCAATAACACTTATGTCAACATTTTGAAGATAAGAGGCTTTAAAGCAACGATTCTACACAATTAATATTTTATCTAGATCTAATAAATTAATTTGATCCAGTACTGTTTTGTCTTTTGTATAAAATATATAGGTACTGTTGGCAATATTGTTGTAACCTAGGCTCTGAATTAAAATGAAAGTATTTTATTCCTTGATTGTAAATAAAAGAGGAACAATTTTAAAAATAGTAAAATTTATGTATTATAGTGGTTAATCAACACTGGCATTTAATCACGAAATTAATAGTGATTAATTTACATGCGTTTTATGGTATTTCTGAACATGTTATGTTAAATTTTTTATAGAAGTTTGAAGTATGTTATTGTGTTATGTTTATAATGGTGGTTAAAATCTGTACCATATGTATTGAATACTCAAAGTGTTTGTAAAGGCGTGGTGTAAAAGGAGTACGAGGCATGATGTGTTGCATGTATATTTAACTTAAGCGCTGCACTCCTGACACTAATATATATTGACTAGTTTAAATATTTGGAAAATTGATGAACCATAACTGTGAATTCCCGACAAGTTATTACATTGATAGATGTTCGTGGTCATGTTTATGCGCACATCTTTGTTACTAGAATTATAAGATGCATACATAAATATTATATATATTGTTTATTTATGTTGTTTTAAATACGTATTTTCTTACATATAGTCAACTATGCTGAGTGCGTGTCATTACTTAGACAATTAAAGGTTAACACGTTTATTATGCTGATCCATGCCAGTACTCTACTCAAAATCATATTTAGTGTATATGCTATGAAAATATGTGTGTACTCTTGGACAACTATATATCTATCAACAGTGTGTTGTTTAATAACAAATTTAATATAAATAGACGTTAAACGATATATATATCTACGTTTTTATTTCATTAAATTCGTTGAATTTGTGTTAGGTATGTCTGATATGTGATGGAATTTTTAACTATTATTAAGATTATTAAGTCGATTCCTACTAGTACATGGTGTGATTGGTTCTGTTGGCCTCAGTAACTCCTATCTACAAGTCTGTTTAAATGTTTTAACAACTTTTATTTTTAAGTTGTAAATTTTAATAGCCTCCTTTGTGTCTTATTCTCTTAAGTATCTATGTAGTAACTTTTGTTCAATTACTAATGTAAGAATCGTTTCTATCAAATGGGTTACGTGTGTTACATATAAAACTAAAACGCAATAATATTGTTTTACTAAGTTTAATAGTGCATGTACTTTGACGTGTAGAAATCACATACAAATCAAATTCCTATAATATTATTGCTAGCGATAAAGCAGTGTATAATAAAATGGTAATCTAGACGTTGAAAACTATAGACCAGTCAGTATATTGAGTTTAAGAAAAATTAATACATTCAAAACTGGAACAGTTTTTTACTTGCAATAATTTACTTACGAACTCCATCGGGTTTTAATAATTCTTATTCCACTGACACGTGTCTTGTGCATCTGCTAGACTATATTAGAACAAATAATTCCAAGGGACTGTACACGGGCATGATTATGTTGGATGTTCAAAAAATATTAGATACAGTTGAACATGATATACTATTTGGGAACCTTAATCTTTTCGGAATCCAAAATACTGACTGGTTTATGTCTTACTTATGTGGTAGAAAACAAACAGTTAGTGTAAATAGTACCTTCTCTGACTTCAAACTTGTAACCTGTGGTGTCCCCCAGGGTAGTTTTTTGGGGCCACTCCTGTTTTTATGTTATATAAATTATTTGATTATTATTATTGATCCTGATTGTTAATTAGCTTCGTATGTAAATGATAGTGCTATTTTATTAGCCCATAAACATCCAGGTGTTATTTCCACAAAACTTGATAATGTTCTAGAACACGTGACGTTCTGTCTGGTGGACAACACATTGTCTTTACATCTTGGAAAAACAGAATGTGTAATTTTTGGCCCAACACGTAATTAAAGCAAGTTGTAAACTTCAAGATCACACTATTGCATCCGTGCAGGATGTAAAATACCTAGGTCTAAACATTGATAATTCTCTGTCAGATGAAACTGTTGTTAATGATATTGTTTTAAAAGTGAATTATTGTCTTAAATCTTTTTATAGGCAAGCTAAATTGTTAGAGAATAAAACTAGGCAATACCTGTGTTGTTCACTCATTCAATGCCATTTAGATTAAGCTTGTTCTTCCTGGTACCCTTGTCCGAATAAATGCTTAAAAACAAACTTTAAATATGCCAAAACAAGATTGTCAGATTTATTAACAATATGCGACCCAGAAATAGTGTAAATAACAATATTATGGCCAATTTACAATTGCGAAACGCAGATAACAGAAACAAACAATTACGAATTAATTATTATAAGGATAGATTAAATAAGATTTACAACAGCTTTTAAGAATCATATTTTAAGCAATAACTGAATTGTACGTTGCGCTGTGCCTTTACTATGTTTATGTGAACCTTGGTATTGCCTCAGTTAAACCGATAAATCAAAAATTAAGTAGTATATCCGAGGATCCCATCGGAAACTAGTTTTTATCTTATACATCTATCTGTCAATGCAACTTTGCATAAGACTATACCAGTCTATCAAGGCGAACATTATTATATTCACGTTCGTTCTTGTCATCTGCCATAGATCTATGGAACTCTTTACATATCGATATCCGCAACAGTGAAACCCTATCACAAATTAAAGCTTCCTTGAAACAAATGTTTCTTTTATGCGAGATAACCCCCAATATTTCTACACTGGGGATAGAAAAACATCGATTTTACATGCTAGACTAAGAAATAACTGCAGCAACTTAAACTCCGACCAATTCCTAAACCACCTTGCAAACTCACCCGTTTGTTCATGTGGAAATGATGGTGAAAATATTGCACATTACTTCTTTCAATGCCCTAATTACCGCATGCAACGAATATCTCTGTTTAATGTACTGCGCTCATTTCATCCGGTAAATAGTGATTTGCTCCTCTACGGTAACCCCTCATTTAATAATGAAGACAATACAATTATTTTTACAGAAGTTCAAAGATATATTGTTACGACAAAGCGTTTTGTTTAAAACTTAACGTTAAAACTTAACTGCTTGCTGGACAGGACTTACAACTATCTATATTTGCATATGATTGTCTATTTACTATATATTTTATTCACTAATTTGTTCATATTGTGTTTTCAAATGTTATTGTTATTATCAACATCATTATTATTATTATTATTATTATTATTAGTGTTATTATTATTATTATTATCATAATTTACTTTTGATTTCCTAAATGACAACAATTGTTCAAAGTACGCTTGTCACCATTACAATATGTAACTAACACTCCCAGGGAAAGACCCTCGATAACGTCGTAGAACTTTAGGTCTAACCCTTTTTCAAATATGTACTTATGGTAAATCGTGATTGTTTGTCAATATTGTGGAAATAAAATATGTTTAAATCAATAAATCAGATTCTTATTCTGAAGATTTTGACAACAAATTACTGCAAATTACTGCAATGTATTTATTTTTCAACTGGAAAATCGAGAGCACGCATCGTATCACCTACTTTTGACTCAATAGGCTACGAATCACTAAAAATCGATGCTCCTAACTACCACGCTTTATCTGTTATTCTGCAAGGCTCGTTGCAGATTGACTTTAACTGGCATGTATACACTTGTTATTCCGTTTTTATTGGATTATTAGCTTAAAATATATGTGTTTGTTACTTGCAAATACATTTTTATTATGATGTCGTATACTATAAAATAATAAGTCACTTTATCGAGTTTAAAGGTGAGAAATTGAACTTTATTCAAACAAATGTTTCCTTGTTAGCAAAAATGCACTCACAACTCACATGCTTTTAGGCCTGTTGCCAACAGTCTTTCTACGCTGTCAGCGTTTTGATTTCACTGATAGTTTGATAGAAATGTCTATATCGTGAGTTGTATTCACTTTATCATTCTAGAAGCGTTGTAACACTTAAACGTAATAAATGTTGTTATTTTGTTGTTGTTTTTATAAGTATGCGGCGTGGTAGTAACGTGGTGCAACATACATGTATATAATTTTCGCAGCTCCATAGCAGTCGTATAGCAAATTGATTTTCACAAGGGCCGTAACTGCATAAATGGGTTAATGAATAGTCAATGATTTCTCTCCCTTAAGTGTGTCTGTCTTCAAATATTATCACGGATACTGTGCAGTGAAAACTTACGCTTGAAACAAGACAGTCTTAGGCCTAAAAACATTTATAAAAGGTTGCCAAGTGATTACATTGTACGTATAAAGGTATGAATAAACATAAACTAATAATTATGTTGTTAACAGTTAAATTTTTAATTAATATATTACTTAATTATTTTGCTTCCTATCATCCTTTTCACGTACATATTTTTCGTATAACTACATGTGTAGTTTTTCTATTGTTCTTGTGACGTTATTGACCAGGTAATCGATAGGTGAAATACGGATGCATTGACACTTACATTTCATAGAGGTTCATCCAATCATGGCATTCCCAAGAGGATCAAACATCCAGCTCAATTCGGATGTTTCGTTCTTATTTTGACAGAAAATAATCAAAACAGTCGCAAGTAACAACAATAAAGACACCTGTCAGCGTTAGTATATCATCAATTAGGGCTCGTCAATCAAACAGACCATAGTAGTGGATGTATTTGCATTTTGATTGCGTGTTTAGGTCTTATACATGATATTTAGCTGACCGGTTAACAGCTCAAATACCAAAACCAATTAACCGGTTACTGAAATACTATTCGTTACCATCACAAGTGAAAAATGAAGTCTCTGTCATGAACTTAGTCCATTTTTTGTTGCTTATTTCACAAACAAGGGTCAATAACTCTGTTTGTTCTACCCCAATCAGGGCAATAATTTGTTTTTTTATGAGATCTTATAGTCATACACAATCTTTGCAAGTTTTCGACTATTTTGAAATAGTATGCTCATAGCAAGATGAGCAAGTTTGGAGCCAGATCAGATTACACATAAAGTCTGTATGCTGCACAAAGTCCATTTTATTTTTTTTCATGAAAAAGGGACAATCACTCTAGTGTACTTAGTCCAGTCTGGCCCCATTTCGACCTTCGCCAAGAGTTCATAGGCATACACAAACTGCAAGTTTGGTCAAGGTTGAATGAATAGTGAAGTCTCTATCGCGTCCGTGTGCCCAACTGTTGACGACTGACGACGGATGCCGGTCGACGGAGGACGCAGGAGAGTCCCATATACCAATAGCTCACTGAGCACTTCGTGCTCAGGTGAGCTAAACACGAGCTTACTTTGAAGCTCATTGTATAAAATTGACACATAAATTGTGTCCAGTGTTAATGTCTATCAGTATAATATAAAATGCATTATTATTTTCAGTAAAATACATGATTGCACATAAATAAAATGCTTGTATATATACTAACTACAGTTAAAAAGTATTAATTAGTTCATGACCAGGTAATGATGGCGTATGTTTTATATTTGACACGGTCCTAGAATAAGTCCCTGACACCTATTTTTTGAAGTTGTCATAACTGGAACACGTTATATGTTTGCGTTATATTCCAGTTTTTAGGAGCAAGCGTCTGAGTGTTGCTGATCATAATTACACGTGTTTTCTGGTATTTCTCGCGCTCTTATTCGCTCAAACTTACATCTTCTAACGGCTGACTAGCTTCTTTATTTCGTAACGAGGTCTAAAATGTTCGGTTGTTGGCTTCCTGAAGCATCTGCTCGTTCAGTGAACTGTCTCTGCACAAACCGATGTCGTTTGGTTTGGTTTCCGCTAGTGTCATTGTTAGCATTTCATCCGGCAAATCACACTCGTCTATTGCAAACTGACCGCGCGTTCTGTGTACTCGTGCGGGCACCTTTTTATGTTTATTCGCCTTCAAGTTTTCGTCTGAACTAAAACTTTCATTGGAACTCCTTGCAACGTTACATATGTCAGTGAATTCAGACTCTGCCATTAGACTGATACTCACAACATCCCTTAAGCATGGCGGTTTTGGAGGCCTGTTCGTGTTGATCTAGAAACCAGTCCCGGGCTTCATGGTATTCCTCTGCATGCTACTAAAATCGGTACAGTCTGCTAAACAATTCACTTGCTCAACGCAAAACACCATTGAATAAATTTTATGTTTCAAGTCTGAAGAAGAGAAGTGTCGCCAAACGGTGGCTAGTCAATAAGTACCCAGCAATTTTAGTAAATTAAAAACTCATTTATAAAACTGCGCGTAGTTTTGTTTAACAATAACCAATTCTGAATGACTGATGAGAAATAAACACTATTGATGTTTTTAAACAAAGTTATCTTCAAGATAACTCCTTTGCACATCTTAATTGCACGTTTATTAACGGGTTCTTATTCAACGTAGCGATTCCACTCACTAAAACGATATTACTACAACGACGTCAGCTGAGTTATTAAGCATTCTCGAGGCATGTTTTCTTATAGTACAAGTTTTATACTTCTTCACAGAACACGCTTAGCACTCCTGCATCACAACAACAGGCGCAGCTTTTGTTTACCGTTTTCTAGTCTTGAGAACCAATGTTCTAGATCACTTGTACAGATCTACTGTTTGCCGTTTTCACTAGGTTTAGGTTTGCATGGAAGCAGATGCGTTGCGAGGCGTCTGGGATGTCTGTCGAACATTGGTAACCGGTATCCCGGTCGATATGCATGTAAAACGTACCCACGAACGTCGAAAACCTGATTTGGTATTTTTATAACCTATAACAAAACTGATCACACCTGCAGGATTTCGGTGCGTATGATGATCCTCCGAGCGAGATCTAGCACCAAACGGAGCCTATAACGCTGTACATCAAATCTCAGGAAATACCGCGAAACACTGTCTGCAATTGCCGCGGTCGGGCGTGAAGATTGTTGTTCCGAGCAAGATTGCCGCCGGAGACTGCGTTGTTTAGAGAAGTGTCAATGCCCGAAGACTGGATTGCACGGTGTTGGACTGAACTGTTCTGAACTGCTGTTCAAAGAATTGTCAACATCGGCACACAGATTGTATGGTCTGTATCTGGATTGTTCGCAGAAGCCAACACCGGGACAGAGGTCGCTAGATACTCCGTAAGTGACTTCTCCTGAAATATACGCTGAAATATAATTTAAAAAGATTTGCGTGTATGTGTAAAGCTAGTTTAGCTCTAAATAAATGATAGCGAAGTCTATTTGTCAGCAGGATCTCACAGATAAACAGTCCCCTAGTGGCAAACGTATGGCAATGCCATCGATCACTACTATAAGTCATGAAATGTTAGTAAAAAACTATCGCTACATGTTTAAGTAACATAATTTGTTGTGAATAAAGAATGTTACTTAGTATTTCGAGTATGTAAAACATAATCCGCAAATCATTGTTTATATACCAACAATTTAAATGTATTAATATTAATACTTGAAATATTGTATTGGGAAAGTAAATACTAAATATACAAGCCAAATAAGTATTTTACATTAAAATCTTAATTTTACACATTGGCAAAATCACAATGTTCAGGTCTGTTAAAGAAAGAGATAGTAGCTCTATACCTGTAGTAATATAACGCCTGATCTTGACGTGGATTGCGAACATATTAGGTTGAATAGATGTAATGTTATTCAGTTTAATTCAATACATTTCGCTATTCATAAGTCATGCTGAAAGTTTGAATGGCTTTTATGTATGTAATTAAACTGTCTTGTACCACGGGTTACAAGGCAGGGTGATAGTGCGATATCAATCTATTTAAAACATCACATATGAATACTACATCATCAAATTCAAATATCTTCTATCATGCCTTAGTCAATATTTCCATTTATGAATTCTTAAAATCGGGGCTCTTGTAATTTCCAAACGTAGCATTCTAATTAATCCATTTATTTTCAATTTTAGCAAATCCATTATTATGTATTAATTTTGCACTATTTGTCGCATACCGTGAGTTTTTCCAATGTTGATTATATATTTTATACATGTTTGTGCTGCGTAGGTCTAATTTATTTTTATGCTCGTAATTTAAAGTGACCTCATCACTTTTTTTCTATTTTTGAAACAGTTCATTGAACCAAAGATCTATCAATTGTTAACAGATCTCTGATTAAACGGCTTTTAATTGCACAAAGTAAGCATTTGGACTTAACACTTTTATAAAAAAGCATTAACACAGTGACAAAAGTGTTGCCTCCGCTTGGGAGGAAACTGTAGTGACTACGAGAGATGTTAACTCTTCAAAGGTTTATTACAGACTGATTTTCAATAACAATAAATTTTCAAGTATTCTGTACAAAATATGTTGTTTATGTATTACGCGGAAATGACGGTAACGACGTCAATGTTCATGGCACGCTGTTTGGCTGGTTTGCAACGTCCCGCGCAGCGTCGTTCACCACATCCTCCCGGCCTGTTAAGTCTGATCCACGCCATATCTCCAGGGTGGTGACTGGTAGGCTGGTCTTTCCCAGTCCCGCGCAACGTCGTTCTCCACATCCTCCCGGACCGTTAAATAGACCTCGAGGGGTACCAGTTTGGTGACTGGTCGTCTTGTCACACGTGATGATGTCCGTATTAGGGTTGATCGTATACGTCCGTCGTTCCCTTCGCTAACTTCCGTTATGACAGCGAGCTTCCAGCTGAAGCGTGGAGTAGTGTCCTGGACCAAGACGACGTCTACAGACTTAAGACGCTGTTGGTTGTTTCCCTGTGCCAACATCCGTTCCCGCAGTGCCGTCAAGTACTCCGTCCGCCATCGCTCCCGGAAATTACTAAGTAGCACTGTCATGCGTGTTGCACGATCCCTGGTGTTCTTCAGAGTGGTGGGTGAAGCCTATGGGACTTCTTCATACGGTAGTCTGGTGAAGTTTCTCCCATATAACAAGTGTGCAGGAGTAAGTGGTTCATGTTCTCCAGCCCCGGAAGAAACGTAGGTGATGGTTCGTTCGTTAATGACGGCTTCAATTTCAGTCACGATTGTCTCTAGGGTTCTGTAGATGACGAAGGATCGGTCAAGGATCTTTTTAAGCATTGTCTGTGTCAGACCGCTGAGCCGTTCCCACCACCCATCAAAACACGGTGCTCTCTTCGGAATGAACTGCCATTCTGTCCCTTGACTATTTGAGGCATCTTGCATAATCTGGTTTTGAAACAATCTTCTTAGAATTCCGGAAGCGACAGTAAATCTTGTGCAGTTGTCAGAAACCATTAATCTTAGCTGCGACTTGCGGCTGATAAGCCTCCTGAAGCATTGCATGAATGAGTTGTTTGACAAGTCGAGCACGACCTCCAGATATACAACTCGTGTCGACGCACAGGTGAAAAGGCAGATGTAAGCCTTTGTCTCTCCACCAGTGATACCACGAACCGTCAATGCGCCAGTAAAATCAACTCCTGTTACTGAAAACGGGGGCGCATCGTCCACTCTGATCTTCGGTAGTAGAGGGGTGTCCGGGGCAGCGTACGGTTGGCCAATGGCTTTCTTGCAGGTAACGCACTTCCGGATCACCGTCTGTACATTCCGTCGAATGGTAGGAATTTTTTTGTTTGAGCGCTTTTACTGTGTCGTTAACGTCGGTGTGGAGTCTTCTGTGGTCAGCATCTTGAATAACATGTCGTGTGAAAGCATGTCCGGGTGGTAGAAAGTATGGTATGCGTGCTCCGCATCAAATAAGGCCGCCAGCCTCAAGAAACAATCGCAATTGTCGTACGAGTGTTGATTGGCGAGAGGAGCATTGTATGCTCTTCATCTCGCCCATGTACTTTTCTGCTTGAGTACTTGCTATCCAATTCTTTTCTGCCTTCAAAAGTTCTTGAACATTTATATGTTAAATGCTTCTTTTCGATTTGAGATGAAGCGTTGCACATATGCTGTGACACGAAGATGGTTCTAATGGGAACTGTATCTTGATATATCAATGATGGCCGCTACAGTTTTCTGTCGAGCTAGTAGTTGGCGCAGTTTGAACCTCCTGCCTTTTTTCTTTCTTAATGGTCACAGTTAAGGCACTTGTAGGTTCTGATTCCCAGGCTGGCCACGACTTCTTGTTAGTCAGCCAAATTTGACCGTTGTACCACAATTTACTTGCCATGTACTGAGAAGCCATCATTCCTCTGGTTGGTTGGTCAGCTGGGTTGCTTTTCGTAGGGCAGTACCTCCAGTTCTCGTGACCTGTCTGTTCCTGGATCTCAGCCACTCCCGATGGAAGTTTGTCAAGTATAATCGGAACGAGAAGTGTGCCAAACGTCTCTTGACCATAACCAAGCGCCTCTAAACCTCTAATGAAGGTTTCCATCTTGTCATTAAATCTCCAAAGACTGTCTATGTTCTTGTTTGGATGTGGCAGATCGATTTGTGACTGCATATTACTGGACACGATTTTGTGGGGCTGGCTATTACTTTAATAGTTTTACAGCTTGCAGATAATTGGAGTTTGTCAATGGAAACCCTTCTATTAACCACGATGCTGTTCTGTGCAATAGTGATCGTAAAAATCTAAACTTCTCAACCTCTGAAAGCACAGAGTTGGTGTGAATAGACGATTTGTACGTGTCCCAAAACGTCTGCCACTGTGTAACGTCACCATCAAACTCGATAAACTCAATTTTGAGAGGCGATGCTCTAAAAAAAACTGAACGATTTGTTTAGAATGGCTGCTGTATTTCTTGCTTCCTAACCAGACAACATTTGTTTTGTAAAAATTTATCTTTAGACCTGATTGATAAGAAAAGGTTTCTACAACATTTAGGGTCTCTTTGAGGTATTTTTCAGTTCCATCTAAAAAGATTGATGTATCATCAGCCAAGAGGGATATTTTATGCTCTATTCATTTACCATAATTCCTTTTATATTCGTGTTTACTTTTATTCGTTGAGTTAGTAACTCAGTACAGAGTATAACAATGTACGGGGAAAGGGGGTCTCCCTGGCGGCATCTCCTCTCAATAGTAAAGAAGTTTGAAAGACAACCACACTGTGTAATTGCCGAGCAAATGTCTGTATAGAAGATTTTCGTCCATTTTAGAATATTTTTATCCATTGCACGTATCTTCGTTCTTCATCGGTTTTCTGCTGTGCAACTGAGTCTTGAGAATATGACATTGTCCTGCCGTCTATGGCATTTCTTGTGTTGTTTGCAAGTTTTTGTTGGTTTAGCGTTATTGATATTGAAGATTTCGCTTTTTTTTGACAACTTCTTAATTTGCTGTTTAAGATCAAAAATGTATTCTTCGCTATCAATAATTTCCGTTTATATGTCTGCTGCATCGGTTTGATTGGCAATTTTATCGTTCAAGCTCCTTCTTAAATCTGAGTTTTGTTGCTTATACTCGATAATACTCTGTAATACTGGCCAGCTTCCGTTCAACAATTGTCCTATGACCCTCTCTAGAGGAAATTAGCTTTTGCAAATTCATCCTCTTATTATGTTCTTGGAATCAGGACTCTTCTTGGACTTGCTGCGATTCTTGACAGCGGACCTCTGCTTGGACTTGCTGCGCTTCTTGCCAGCAGGCCTCTTCCTGGACTTGCTGCGCTTCTTGCCAGTGGACCTCATCCTGGACTTGTTGCGCTTCTTGACGGCGGACCTCTTCTTGGACTTGCTGCGCTTCTTAACAGCGTGCCTCTTCCTGGACTTGCTGCGCTTCTTGACAGCGGACCTTTTCTTGGACTTGAGGCGCTTGTTTACAGCGGGCCTCTTCCTGAATTTGCTGCGCTTCTTGCCATTGGACCTCTTCCTGGACTTGATGCGCTTCTTGCCATTGGACCTCTTCCTGGACTTGACGCGCTTCTTGACAGCGGACCTCTTCTTGACTTGAAGTGCTTCTTGGACTTGCTGCGCTTCTTGACAGCGGACCTTTTCTTGGACTTGCTGGGTTTCTTGACAGAGGACCTCTTCTTGGACTTTCTGCGCTTCTTGACAGCTGAACTCTTCCTGGACTTGCTGCGCTTCTTGCCAGCGGACCTCTTCCTGGACTTGCTGCCCTTCTTGACAGCGGACCTCTTCTTGACTTGAAGTGCTTGTTGGAAGCGAAAAAATTATTGAGCTACTAGTAATGGACCTCTCTGCATTGTGTATGTATCTCGTAGCTGAGCAGTGGTAGACTTGCTTCGATGCCTGTTAGTAGGTTAACTTGATCGTATACTTGCTGTGGTGCCTTTTAGTAGGTGAGCGTGATCGTAGACTTGCTGTGGTGCCGTTTAGTAGGTGAGCGTGATCGTAGACTTCCTGCGGTGCCTATTAGTAGGTGGGCGTGATCTTAGATTAGCTTCGGTGCCTATTGAGCGTAATCGTAGACTTGCTGCGAGTCCAATTAGTAGGTGAGCGTGATCGTAGGCTTCCTGAGGTGCCTCTTATTGTGATTGTAGACTTGCTGTGTAGTTTCCCTGTGCTCTTTGTGCTAGACTCCTCTTGCAATCTTCTTAGACTTGCTGCGTTGTGTTTTTGTCACGGCACACAAAATGTAGTGACTACGAGAGCTGTTAACTCTTCAGTATTACAGACTGATTTAAAATAACAAAACATTTCAAAGTATCCACTATAAAAAGTTTAGAGTCGTCAATGAAACATGTTGTGCAGTATGTGAAGTTTGAAATATATAGTTCACTAAACTAAAAATCACTTGGTAAGTTTCTGACCACTAATTAGTAAATGTGCATAGTAAAACCACGTTGCTTTGTTTACTATTACTATGTTTTCTCCGTTTGTTGTACCAGTGCCTTTATTCAATTCTTGATACTAGTATACGTTTATTAGACGACACTTTCAATTGAAGTGCTTCACTGCCCACAATGATAGGATTTCTCCGTGCAAAAATCAACCAGACTGCTTTTAGAAACAAACAATCTCATTGGATTAGCTGTGAATAGTTTTGGGAAATTCATGGTTTTCGAGAAGAAGTAATTCAGCAAGTGGTCTTTAGATCTTGACTTAGGCGTAGGAAGATTGTGTACTTTAGTAAGATCGGCTAGACGCGGACTGGTTTGATCTCAAATGCATTAATGCCAAAAATCGACGTTGTGTCTATACCGGTCTGACTGACGTCATCCTCTGTGTATAGAATGCAAAATCGATATTTACATGCCCTACGTGTGTTTTTTTTATAATTGTCATTCGTGCAATAGTCGTGAAAGTCTTTGTGAAATTAAAAAGGAATATAAGAATTTATTAAATAAACAAAAAAGCGAATGTATTACATGCAAAATGAACGATATTGAGATATCAAAATATTGTAAACCGAAACAATTCTGTAAATATTTAAAAAGAACAAATCAAAACGAAACGATAATATTACATTAGACAGCTTTCATCAATATTTGTCGTATTTCAGTAGCGATATCTCGCATTGTTAAAATAAAGACGCGGAGCAATTTTGTTTCAGTTATGATTTTGGTGTCCCAAAGTATGCGTTTTCAGAATTCCATAGAGATATCATGGTCGATGAATTATTAAACGCCGTCATGGAAAATCGGTGGGTAGCGATTTTTGTTGAATACATATTTTATTGAAAGCACCGACATAATATCTTCGCATGTTTGTGACATACCTACGGCTATATTGAACTCTGGTTATTTCCCAGATCTGTCGACCGAAGGAGTTATTTTTCCTATCCTTGTGCTTGTCAGAGTTACCGGCATTTGTTTTCTAAAACAACAGGTATGGAAAGTAGAAGCCATTTAATCCAAGTTCTCAAGTTACTGAGTGGAAATAATTTTTCTAACTTTCAAACAGTGACCTTGACGCCACCCTCCCCCTATGCAATCTCATGCAATGTCTAGCTATACGGTGTCTATAAATTAAGTTATTATTATTACATTATTATAAATATTTCACTTTGTTCTCGACAGATTGAGCAGAAACAGTTTTTTTTCTATTTTAGTAACATTTGAATCCACCAACCCCACCCCAAATGCAATCTTAAGTGAAGTTTTACTTTAGGTTATCTATGTATGAAGATTTATTATCGAGTTAGAGAGTGGAAATCAAAAGTTGACGCCACCACCCCACCCGCGGGAATGTAAATTTCTAAGGGTAAAAGGCCCATAATTTTGGCAAATTTCGAACTAGACTTATACAAATTGGTCTATGGGTTCATTTTATTATGGGGAATAAGTGTTTTGAGTTTGAATGAATCCCTTAAGGCGTTCCTGAGAAATTAGCTTACCAATAAACTTTAACTTATCCAAATAGCTTATATGTAATATTTTTAAGTAGACAGCGGATGTGTATTACCATAAGCCAATACCGACAGAGATATGTACGCGGTTGTCAGATCATTCAACGCCATGATGACAAGTTGTCAACGTCAGAATTGATATTTTACATTTTAAATATCACTGCTGTTTCCTAAAAGCACCCTTAGTAGTTCTTAGTTAAACTTCAAAATGTTCATATGATAAAAAATGGTACTTGTCTTTCTCAATCCAGGATACGAACATGAGCAGCAATACGCAGAACTTAATCACAGCCCTCGACATCTGTACTAAAGCTTGACTAACAACAGCTTTAACACTGCCAAACTAAGAAATTTATATATAATACGTGAAGACACGTCTTGGCTGATTTTATTAAGAAAATTGCTGTGGCAAAACATTTCGCAAAGATTAATACTACTTCGTAATTTACATTTTTGTTTCATGTAAAACGATGATTTCAGCCAACAACGGAAAGAAATTCAATTGTTTATTTATCATAAAGTACTTTACATAAAGTAGTATTAAATGCCTTAAGTCTAGTAATTTATATTTACAAAGACATACAGTTCATTTTAAATTAAAAATATATTTTGTTCAATTAACTTTCTGTAGGTTTTGCCTTGTTCCTAAAAATAAAAGGAAAATATCTACTCAAGGTTAAGACGGTTTCGTGTCAGGGGCAAATCGTCGGGAAAATCTTCTAGGCATAGTTTTGGGCAATACTTCAGGACATATCTTCGGGAAAACTCGATGTTGCTCCCCCCCCCCCCCATTTGACACTTATGTTATTATTGTACTTTACTTACTTTGGAGTAAAGGGCTGTAAAAATATACGAACATTTAAAATAAGTTATTTATATATTTTTTATTAAAATATATATTATTTAGTTGGTTGGACAATTCATATAAATTTAGTAAGGCTTAGTTCTGATAAACCATGCGATTATATAAAGTTTATGAATATTATTGTATAATTGTTTAAATAGTAAACAAAACGTCTGAATATCCGAAAAATATGCTCAAATATTCAGACAGATTATGCAGTATTTTAATTGATATTTATTTAATGATATTGATATGAGCATATCAGGACATACAAAGTTTAGTTGCAATGACAAGAAATAATGTTTTTATATATGACATACCTTTTGTCCACCATATTGAATTATCCATAAGTATTCCGCCATGGATTAGTTGACGTCAGACAAGTCCTAGAATTCTGTAGTTATTTCTCGGTCAATGTTTTACAATTACTCAATATTGTTATTGTTTAATGTTTGGTCAGTTTGACCTTGAACTTTGACCTTTAACCCAAGGACCCAATGATCAATGAGGATTTGAAGTGAACAATAGAAACTTCATATAAATGACTCGATAATAAATGCACAAAATTACACAGTCATGTTGATGCTTTAAACATGAACATTTTATGTTTCCCTTTAATTTAAATTATGAATGAATAAAATATAAACACCCAATTAAATGCATTCGTATACAGCACATGGCCTACTTGTCAGACTGGCAATAACTTTCGTTAAATAAACTATTCAAGAAATATCTGTAAGTTGCTGTAGCATAGCCGGTGTGCCCATTACATGGTATTTCACCGTAGAACAGAAAATACAGTCACTACAGATAAAACAGGGTTCTCTACCTATGGTACCTACCAATTTTCAGCCTTGGCTAAAAAGTTCCGTATTTATTGCCCGGAAAAGGGATGGTCAATTGACAAATGGACTGATATTTGCGTGACTATACCTCTACTTCTTCGAAAGCTCCTAGAAAAGTGTTTGTTTTATGATTTGACCAACTGATTAAACTCGATATCACTTTCACTAGACATTAAACTGACAAGCAACAACACTAATGCGATAGCATTGTGATTTGTACAAACTTTCAAAGCAACTGCTGATGATGAACTACCATGCAACACCAGACACGGCTCCCACATGGGAAATGAAAGTTAATAGTCCTGATACTCATAATTGTTTTTTTTTTAATCTCCTTGGTGAAGGTCCAGGAAAATATCCTTTTTTTAGTTTAATGGCAATATGACCACAACAAACGTACAAGGCGAAAGGGGGCTTAAACGGTACTCATTACTATGAAATGCAAAACATGAAGGCTAGTGTTTACCGTGAATTAAATTTTCCAGCTGTCATTATTAACATAAAAATCTGTATCTGAAGATCGTTGAAGCTGATTCATTAATGTCGGTAGTTCTCTGTATTTTTTATTATGTGGCGTAGTTCTCATATACATAGACCAGTAAAACAAAATGTGTAAAAATATAAGAAGTCAAAATACACAGTAATCACACATTATCACCACATTTTTCTATGGGCCCTGGAAAATATTAACACTCAGCGATTTTCTTTGCAAGGGTTTGGTACCCATCAGATTGGGAAATTTCGCATAATAATATTTTACTAATCCTTTGAAATGAAACAAGAGGACCAAGATGGCCCAAACGCTCACCAGTCTCATTTGAGTACTGGCAATGACAACGTTCTGGCATATGAATGTCATCGCCAAATATTGACCCACGTCAGGCATATTACCTCAGTAGTTGTCATGGCAATCGACAGGCGCATTACTGATGCCTGTCGGGGGACAGGCGCATTACTGATGCCTGTCGGGGTTGTACTACTGTTGTTGACCTAGCTATCGACAGGTGCAATGCAGATGCATGTCCGGCCAACTTTTGTTGTTAACCTGGCAACCTACTTCTGTTGTTAACTAGGTGCATACAGGTGCATGTCCAGTTGAACCAGTTGGGACCATGACACACCACATGAATGTCACGGGGGCACCAACAAATTCGTAAAAAGTTGAATAAAGGGCAATTCAAATGAATGAGCTTTTCTCTTTTCTTCTTTCTATATACATGTTCTAATCAAAACTACTTTAGCATCACTTATTCAAAGCTCCTTTAAATAGATAGGAAACGCATGGAATGAACTAGAGTGGTCACTATTCACCATCACCCGTAACATAACCGTTATTGATGTGCGTGATTTTGTATTATGTCCCTTGTGCGCATAATTGAGCCATACCTCATCGGCGCAATTTGGCTATTGGAACATGATTGCATATCACTATATCGTGTTTTGATTACCTGTAATTGTATGTTACTCTCTTTGTTATGTATAAAAAGAGCTTTGAATATGTGATGCGTTAGAGTTTGGATTTGTATATTATACTGCGTAATTTACCATTAATGATTGCGACGACGATCTGATCAAGCTCAATACGGACAATATCGGAGTTAAAACATTAATGTTATAACCGCTTGTTCGTGGAAAAATGAAAGATGGACTGCTGGCAAGATAAAGACATAACTGGTTCTTGCATTCTTGCATAGTTTATGTATAACTATAAGATCATGGTTCAATTGTGGACAAAGGTGGAGCATAAACTTCTCAATTAAACTCCCTTTGAAAAATACGTCATTGTCTACAAACTTTAATCAACCATGCTAATCTTTTAAATCTAAGCTGGACTGTACACCTTTACCGAGCGAAATAAGCATAATAAGTTCAGTACTCACAGGTTCTTACATATTAATATGCAAAATGTGTTCCGTTATAGCCTTTATGCCGAAATAGGCCATTTAAATGGCAGAACACTGTTTTGATTGTGTATAGGCCGCTTAACATTTTAAAATCCCTATCTATTGTCCAACACTTCGTTCATCAAGTTCAAAAGATGCTCCAAAGACTTTTGTGTATAGTAGGGTAACAGTCAACACATGTGATGTCCGAATGCAATTATTGGATCAAACAATTTATTAATTTACATATGACTCACACGTGTGAACACATTTATTATTACGCCGGTTTTGCAAAAACAGCAATTTATGCAAAAAACACCATCAACTAAACAAACTAAGGATTTTGGTGCTGTAATGGAAAAACCCCCAAAAAAGTAGTGAGCACAATACATTGCTCATGTGCCCACTAATATTAGATTTGTTTTATCGAAAAAGCAATTGCGATAAATCTAAGGTCTTAATATTCTAAAATCAAGAGAAACCTTGAAGGTTTGTTTTGTACTTTCAGATGATCGTTTCATTTAATCAGGCATAAGAGCCCTTTGCGTCGAAACCAACAGTATATACCACTTTATGTGTTATTATAACTAATAACTCATCTGATTATATATTCTTTTGCATTATGATTTTGTATTAGTTACTGACGGAAGTATACGTGCTTATAGTTTTGTGAGATTTATTAAATTGTTTTAAGGTTTATAGCTGGATTGTATATTTTATTTAACAGGTTTCTTTAGCGATGCCCAAAATATACCCAAACTAGGCAGGTGGCCAGATGTGTAAAGTAGAAATGCGTCGGAAACTACGGTATACTACCTCAGTCACAATTAGGCCCCGGATGGGTTTTCAACTAGCTTCAGGCGTATTTCTAGACACTTTCTGCCTCGGTCCTTCAGGCCACATGCCAACTGCAAGGTCATGTTTAGGCATTGGCCATGCGCCAAGTTTTGCCATCGCCTACCGCATTTTAGAGCTCATAGGGTCAGCCCGAAAGTTGGGCACGCCATGTTTCCGGTGTTTTCCCGACCAATGCCGATATAAGAATATTTACAAAGTAAATGCCACCGTCACAACTAGGTGTCCAGATTTCATCAGGATGACTTTATGCTGTGAATTAAACAAATATTTGAACCAGTTTCAATAGGATTACAAGAATACAATTTACATGTATGGATTACAATTTGATAGTAAATGGATGTACTCTAAGTTGCTTCTGAAAATATAAATAGTTAAAACGAGTGTTAACAGGATTATTGGATTTTGGTAATCATTTATATGGACACGTGCAGTGTTAAACTCTCACCTGTGTTTACCTGGGTTACACGTGCAGTGACTGGTCACCTGTATTGATCTGAGTGCGAGCAGTGGACATAGTGTGGATATATTGATTAGAGGATTAACGTTATAAATACAGTAACCTTGTAAAAAGTGCAAGGTTGTTTGGAGAAGTATCTACATGCTTTGGGTGCCAGTATACTTATAGCATGTTATTGAAAGAAAATGTTTTGTTAGTTGTTTTTTGCTCCAAATATTTACTTAAATGTTAAGTACCACGAGAATACAGATGAACAGTATATATTCAAGACAGGGTTTGAGCTTTTTGAAGTATTTGCTTTGTTTGGCATATATACACACTGAGTGACATTACATACTCTACAGTTAAGGATGTACGTATTGGTTTATGGTAACGATGGCAATCGACACTGCATTATACAGAGTGAGAATCGATGCTTTTGATGATAGCTCAACGAATAGTATGAAACATCCAAAACTGAAAAGATACAATCCTTTTACTACTGGTCCTGATATACATTGGCGTAGTTTAGCATGTGGTCTAGTGGCGAAATGGATTGCAATGTCGCTCGTTGCTACCCCAAAAATGCCACCATTTTATAGTTGACAACTATGCATCAGATCATGTCGTCTGCTGCTCATAAGGAGATATAACAGCACAAAGGGGAACCATTCCACTGCCCTGTGGAATTCTTCAAGAGCTATACCCGTCTTATAGCGGCCACCTCCTATATTTAGCAGCGGATGTTGAGCTAAATCCTGGCCCAACAGAGGATACACAGTTGATTCGTACGGCTATGCATGAAGTGCAAACTGACGTTCGTGATACAAAAAGTGAAGTTGTGTCAATACAAGTTCAGCTAAATGGCCTAAAAACGGAAATATTATCCCTAAAATCAGAAGTTTCAAGTATTAAGGCAAGTCAAGCTGAGCAGTCAAAATCTTCTAAAGATTTACAACAAAGGGTCTATGAGATTGAGTGTAATACTGATGTAATAAGTAGTGATGTTGATGGTCTATCACAGTACGACGAGGCAACACGAGAGCTTGTCGAAGCTCTTATGACACAATTGCTGATCTGCGAATCTGAAAAGTTGAAAGCATAATTGCGTGTGTTTGGTTTACATGAAGATGAAAATGAAGGCGAACTAGAAAAATACATTGATGATAAGATGTTTTTCTATGTTGACAAGTCTAAAAATGTTTCACATAATTATATACTTGAAGCCAAACGTGTTGGTTTACCTGGCGCTTACCCACGAAATGTTATTATGAAGTTAAAACACGAGAACTATAAGTTTAAGATGTTTAAATATCGTACCATTTTCAGAGAGGCCGGTATTTGCATCTCTAATGATCTCCCATTTTTGCAAAGGAAGACACTAAAGGAGTTAAATGCTGTTGGAATGACAGGATATTCCAAAGGTAGCAAGTTGGTAACCTTACCAAAGAAGCCCGAAAATATCTCAGGAAACTCCATGGTATATAAAAATGCTACTCGTCGTACTGATTTATCAAGTCCAGTTAATATGGATACCTCTTCGGCTCCCCCACCTGCTACTCAACCAAGATAAGAATCTGGCAAAAGCCCAACGCATGTGTTAAACCTAGTTTCCTGAAACATGGATGGCTTAGAAAATAAACTTACCTAATATAATTTGGCTGCATATTTATGTAAATTTGATGTAATATGGTTACAAGTAACATGGGTTGTTGAATCATATGACTTGTATCAAAAGTCGTTATTTGTGGGCAGAACAATGGGAGGAGTTATAGTACTGGTTACAGCTGATCTTAATAAAGTTGTCAAGCGTTTATGTCAAAACTTCGAGCTAGGTGTTGTGCTTCTCTTTGACTAAAAACTGTTTAACTCGTTTAAGGACGTTTTTTATACATGCTTATATATACCCCCAAAAACTGCACCGGTATATGAAAAATTTAACTTCATATCATGTTTTGAAAGGCTTAAACATTTTTTCACAGATAATAACTTTTCAAATTTTGAGCGAATACTGTGTGGAGATTTTAATGTTCGGACAGGAACGCTACCCGACTTCACTAGCAGTGATGACATACCTGAACTTCATGATGTTCAGGAAATACTTGAAGATGATGTTAACACACCACGTCATAATTGTGACACAACCGTAAATGGTTTCGGGGGTGAACTTATTAATTTTTGCAAACTATTTTCCTGTTATATTGTAAATGGCCGTCAACTACAAACTATGCAGAATAATGATAGTGATCACACATTCATAAACCATCTTGGCTCTAGTACCATTGACCATTTTCTTTTAACAAATCAGTTGTTTGGCCTAGCGGTGAATTTTGAGGTCTTCGATAGACCTGAATGTTTTCACTTGCCTATTAACTTAACAATAAATGTATTCCAATTTAGGTTGAATAATATTAATGCAGGTGCATCAAGAACGATATATGATTTGACATCTGATAATCAAAAGGAATATATCGATAAATTAACAGAGAGTGTAACTGCTGGACATTTTAAAGTGATAGAGAGTATGTTTATTAATAATGATTCCGTTGACAGTATAGTTAACGAATTGGAAAGAACATTATTAAAATGTAGTGAGAATTTTAAACTTGTCCGGAAACATACCCAATTTAAGGGAGAAAACCCTGGTTTGATCATAGCTCTAAGGAGGCCAAAATGAGTTCAAGGAGAGCACTAGTTCGTTTTCATTGGTAACTCAGTATTGGGGAATCTACAGTCATATTTGGAGCAGAAAAAACTGTATAAGAAAGTGTGTGTATTAAAAGTCGACAGAATAGTGGCAATTTCGTTTTTTAAGTGAACAGAAATACTAACAATTCCCAGGTTTACTGGAGAAAATTAAAGCAATGAAATAATACAAATAACACAAAGCAATATTTATCAATTGCTACATGGTTTGAACACTTTAAACATCTTTGTACAGCTTTGGCACCTGACAAAATAAGCAGCGAAACTTACCGAACTCATGAAGACTGCGACAGACTGTTCAATGAAACCGAAGATGTGCTATTTAATAGTCTGATTACAGATCAGGAAATAATTGATAATAGAAAGTATTTCAATATTATCTCTCATAGACAGTATGAGTAAATTGTGCATATGTATCATTAATAGAAGGTTGACTCATTATGTTGAAGCGTATAACATACTTGGAGAGAGTCAAGCTGGATTCAGAGCTGGTTATTGTACTGTGGATAATGCTTTTGTCTTGTATTCTATTGTTAGAAAGTATTAACAAAGAAACAGAAAGCCAGTTGATGTTGCATTTATTGATTTTCAAAAGGCATTTGACTCGGTTGATAGATGTACTTTATTCTAGGTCACAATACACTAAATAAATAAGTGATGAAGGGCTGTACTCTCTAAATAAATCAACAAGTTTAACTCGAAGACATGTTTTTGGTTTAGACACTTGCTTTGATATTCTTTTTTGGAGATGTTGGTAGGGTAAGCGTTGGTATGCACTAATAAATCACTGATATGTTTTAAGATTGGAGACTACAGTATGACACTTGCGCTGAGGCGGGTTACATTCAACTAAAAAGTAGCCGCTAAAAAGATGGCGATAAAACAGTCAACTTTGTTTAGTGTCGAGTTCTTTCTTACATAACACATGACATACCCTTTTTATTGCGTAAATCAATTCAGCTTAGAACAATCTTTAAGAAAAGGTATAGTTATGAGGGTCCCTATGTGCAAAATGTTGCATTTATTTTCGGTTAAAGTTATCGTTTTTACATTAAATTACATAAGGATAGGAATTAGTATATTGTAACTTTTACAAAGAAAAAGAAAGCTAGTTGATGTTGCATTTATTGATTTTCAAAAGGCATTTGACTCGGTTGATATATGTACTTCATATCAGGTCTTATTTAATAATAATGTAAGGGGTAGACTGTATTCTACCATTTTAGCTATTTACTCCTCTGTGAAATGTTGTGTTCGGAGTAATAATGAAATGTCTTGTAGCTGTCTTTGTCCAGTTGGTTTAAGACAGGGCTGCAGTTTAAGCCCGATACTATTTGCATTATTCATAAATGATTTTTATACTCATCTGAAATCAAGTAATGTAAGAGCAATACTATTATTTCCAGATGTCACTGAAGTGTTTGCTTTTATGTTTGCTGATGATGTTGCATATATTTCTGATACTGTTAGCGGCTTGCAGTCGCAACTTAATTTGTTACATTCCTTTGGTAAAAAATACAAACTGTCTGTTAATATTGATAAAACAAAGGTGCTCGTTTTTAAAAATCGGGAATCTTTTCAAAACATGAACAATGGAAGTATGCAAATAGTTATATTGATGTCGTTAGATGTTTTGATTATGTCGGAATCCACTTCACAAGTCGATTGTCAATGTACAAAATGGCAGAGCATTATGTCCGTTAAAAACCAAAAAGGTTATATTATATATACTTTGTTCACTTAAAGAATTTAAATGTTTACCATATGATACAAATTTCAAAATATTTGATACTAAAGTTGTACCGATAATGTTTTTTTTTTTTTTTTTGTTTTGTGTGTGTGTGTGTGTGTGTGTAATATTTTATTTGCTCATAGTATATTTACATACGTACATACATACATACATACATACATTCATAAATGAAGGCATGCATAGTAGACATATACACATATATAACATTAATACATAATCATGTCCCAAAAATGTATATACTCACAATACAATGAATAGACTCATTACATGTATATGTACCAATGCTATGTCGTAGATAATATTGCACAACAAAAAATATAAACAAAAGAGAATGAATTGCATTGAGTATATATTATATGTGCTATGACATTGTAGACATAAAAAATGCTGATAACTGTATTCAATCACTATTAGTATTAAGTACTATTTCTATTTCATTATAAGCAATATCTGTAAACATGCTGACTAGTGACCAATCTTTTAATCCTTCGTCAAGTTTTTTTGTAGTTTTATATATTTCTAATGAGTGCTTGAGGCTATTTACTAATCCAAAATTAGACGGCTTTCTGTTTTTTCTCTGGCAATGAAAAATATATCGTTTAATTTCTAGGCATAAAATATTTAGATTGTTCATTTTTGAATCTGTAATACCAAGTATAATTTCCTGACATGTTAGATGGATAGGTGAGTTTGGTTTATTTCTATTTACAACGTGAATAGCAAAATTAATAATATATTGAGAATGTACACAGTTCCAAAACAAGTGTGTTATATTTTCTACTTCATTTTTACGAAATGTACAAAGATTATCAGTAACTATTTTCATATTAAACATATTGGATTTTGTTCCCAAGATTCTGTGGACTATTTTACATTGGAGCCATTGAATATAACTATCTTTACTAATATTAAACACAAGTGGATATACACTTTTCCAGTCAATACCGAAGAACTCTGAATTCCATTTTGTTTGACAAGTTGGGATTTCACTGTTTTGAATAAATATTTTATAAACATGTTTTTCTTCTTTAGGACTTGTTACTATTTTCTTTACGTATGTTGCTAATACAGGTCCTTGAATATTATTATCATACGTAAATATGTCTCCAAAATTCTTAATAAATTTACTTATTACTTTTATAAGACCTTGGTACAGTAGAAAATTCACATTTGATCCAATTTGGTAGTCCAAAGATTCTTTGGAGATAAAATGTTCTCTATCTATCAATATGTCTCTTAACAAATCGATTGCCTCTTTCATACAGACATTTTATATATATATAATTATTGCCAATTTTAAAATTTTCATTGTAAAACAAAGGCATATCGAGAATATCTTCACTATTGACTATAGGCAATTTTTCAATATACAATATATAGCTTTTCAAGACGTCTTGCCAAAATTTATTTTTTAAATTTATGCAAAGTTTTTCAACAAACATTTTACCAGTATTAAAACGTTTTGTTATATCAATGAAGGATTTAACAAGTGTATAACAATTTCCGTCTCCTGTCACAAGTCTCTTTAGCCATGTTAATTTCATTTGTTTTTCAAAGGAACAGACATCTACCATATTTAAACCTCCTTTATGATATTCTTTAACAATTACTGTGCTTTTAATTTTGCTTGGACCTGCCCATATGAAGTCATAAAAAAGTTTGTTAATTTGTTTCATAATTTCTATTCTTGGTGTTGGTAGTGACACAAATAAATGAGTAAGCAGAGGGAGAAGTAGTGATTTTACGATGGTTATTTTTCCGAGCGGTGTGATATTTCTGCGATTCCAGTGTGTTATTAAATTTTTTATACTGTTGATTTTGTTATCAAAATTGTTCATGATTATGTTTTCTAAATTTACGCCGTACACTATCCCAAGAACTTTAAAAGATGTTGCTCCCCATGTCAGTTTGTATTTTGTTTTTATCGACCTTGTACTATATTTCATAGAGCCTATCCAAATTAAATTAGTTTTATCATAGTTTATTTTCAATCCAGAGTATGTTGAAAATTCCTGAAGCATGTCTAACGTACAATTAAGAGATGATTCAGATCCATCAAGTAATAGAGAAGTGTCGTCAGCAAATTGTGATATTTTGTATTCTATGTCTTTAATTGTTATACCCTTTATTTGTTTGCTTTGTCTGATTTTAATAGCTAGAATTTCCGCACATAAAATAAAAAAGTAAGCGCTTATCGGGTCCCCTTGACGACAGCCCCTTTCAATGCAAAAGGTGTTCGATAAAAATCCATTTATTTGTATGGACGCCATAGTATTGTGCAAAAACATGGATATCCATTGTTGGAACATTGGTCCGAAATTAAAAAATCTAAAAGTAGTTTCTATAAACTTAAAAGATAAGGTATCAAACGCTTTTTCAAAATCTATTGTCATAAGTAACCCAGGCAAATTATTATCTTCAGCATATTTCAAGATGTCGTAAAGTAATCTAGTGTTTTCACCAATAAATCGCCCTTTAATGAAACCAGTCTGGTCTTGGGAGATTAAAACATCAAGTACTGTTTTTAATCTATTTGCTATAGTCAAGATGCCAGTTTGTATACAACATTTAATAAGGTTAATGGTCTTAAATTTTTCAAATAGCAGCGCGGTTTATTGTCTTTTGGGATGCAAGTTATTATTCCATGCTTTTGAGTTGTGGACAATGAATTATTATTAAATGCATAATTTATACTTCGTACTATGAAACGGCCTAATCTGTTCCAAAACACTTTATAAAATTCTGCAGTGAAACCATCAGAGCCTGGACTTCTGTCGTTTTTCATATTTTTAAGTGTAAGGGCAACTTCATTTATACTAAGTAGTCCTTCTAAAGCTTCTGATTGAACATTATTGAGTTTCTGTAAATTGGCATTAGCTAAATCAATATTTATGTTATATCCAATTTCATTTTCATTTCTTTTGTACAGTGTTTTATAAAATAAAACTGTTTCATTTAAGATATCATTTTGATTATTCAAATTAGTACCATTTTCTGTTTCAATAAAAGGTATTGACTTGTTTGTATAATGGTTTGATTCAAGAGAGCAGAAGTACTTTGAAGGTTTCTCCCCTTCTTCTAGCCATTTAGCTCTTGAACGAATAAGTGAACCGTTAAGTCTATTTTCCCTTAACTTTTCCAATTCATTTTGTAATTCCTGCAGCTGCTCAGTATTAGTTTCATGTACTGATTTTTCAAGTTAATCTATTTTCTTGATTAAATTAGATTCATTATTTTTATTTAACTTAGCTAAATATGATGAAAATGAAATTGTTTTTCCTCTTATTTCCATAAGTAACGTTTCTAGGAATAGTTGATCATTTATCACAAACCGTATGTCATTGTTGTCAAGTGCTTCTATGTTTTCTATATTATAAGTTGGGATACAGTATTGCCTCTTAATATTTTCAATTAAGGTATTAATGCAATTTAAGTAGTCAATATTATTTAGTAGTGAGTTGTTGAATTTCCATAGACCTTTTCCATGTTCTATATTTCCAAAACTAATTTCTAATACAATAATGGAGTGATCTGATTTATAACTTGAATCTATAGTTGATTTTCTAATTTTAGAGCAAATGCACAAGATTAAAGTCTCCGCAAATAACAAATTCATCGTTCTCGTAATGTTTTATTTTTGTAAATATATCTGTAAAAAATGAGGGCATGTCTTTATTAGGGCCATATAAAGTGCATAAAGTAAATCTGTTGGTGATATATTTCATGTCTAGCAATAAATAATTTCCTAATGAGTCATTTTCTGTTTTATGTACTTTGATTTGTATGTTTTTACTAAACAAAACACAAACACCTCTTGAATTTGAACATCCAAAGCTAAAATAACATTCCCCATCCCATTCTGAATAAATTTGACTTTCCATATCCTGAGTAAAATGGCAGTCTTGCAGGCAGTAAATATGTGCTTTTTTTGATTTTAAAAAGTCAAAGACATCTCTACGCTTCTTATTGTTATTGAGACCCCGACAATTGTATGAAATAATTTTTAGATTATCCATTTATATAGATATAAGAAAAAAGTGTGCCTTAACAGTAGCATAATTGAACAAATATTTTGACAAGCAGAGTACAACAATTCTAAGTAACGGTAATTCAGCATTTATGTGAAATGTGCAAGTCCTGATTCAAGCAATTCAGAAAAAACTGAAACAAATGAAACAAAAATACAATATACAAAAAGAAGTTCAAGGTGTGTGGATAGATTGTGGATACAATCAAACAATAAATGATATTTACATCAAAATACATGGATTTACAACAATTATGGTAGTGGCCTCTTATTTATAGACATATAATTTGATATACATATTAAGCCCACATATACATGCTGTAGTAAACAAATAAATATATATACTTCAAATTGTTTCCAATGGTAAATGAATCTTTGAAGCTTTATAGAATAAGTAAAAAGTTTTATGAATTTTATGAAGCTTTATAAGTGATATATCTTACAAACCTAGACAAATATTGTAATCAACAAGTTAAGAGAGCTTCATAAGATAGACATATAATCTGATATAAATATTATTCACAAATATTGTAGTACACATAAGAATAAATATTCTTCAAAGTGATTCCAATGACATCTGAAGTAATTTGCATGTTTAACAAAACATATCATACATACACAAATTATAGGTGTAGCAAACACATTTTAATAAGATAGTGTCGTCAATGTACAAATACATATATTATATATATATACAAATTAAAAGTGTAGCAAAAAAAATATATTTAGACAGTTTCATCGATGTACACGTAATTCAACTATTAACTGCCTACATATGTAGACTTTATCGATACATTTTACAAACATGTAGATCTATATATTACGGTATTACAAAGATAGTTTCATTAATGTAATTTTTTCAGTTTTAAATTACAACACAGCTATGTATTACAAACACGTGCAAGTGTTGAAACAGCAAGCCCCATCACATTTTAAAAGTTCAAATAGTGTTGCGAAAACCTTCTATTCTTACAAGTGTACATCGCAGACATATATACATTGGAAATCCTTCAGATATTTCTGAGTAATTGTTGAATTTTTGAAAGTGTATATTACCACTTTACATCAGCAAAATAAAGTACTGTTTTGTAAGAACATATCTTATTGCTTACAACCTTTACAAGTATTAATTACATATATTCAGAATAGATTATAGACCAACACAAGTATTGAGAAAAGCACCGCCGCTTAGTACAAAAGTACACTTATACAATAAAAGTATTAATCATCAACTTAGTTAATACACTTAGAAACTAGATATGGACTAAACTGTCAATATGAGCACAAGTCTTATAATAAAATTGTGTAAGTATACATTTTGTTCCTTTTGGAGAATTAACTCCGAGCGTTTCAAATATCGCATGAAAAATTACCAACCTATGTATATATACTTTGTTAAACTTAAACATCTTTATCATAACAAAAGAAGCAACATAATTTATGTTGTGTTCTAGTATGTATTTAGTCCTGAAGTAGAATGTAATATATTTAACCCATTCCAGTTTGATAGAGGCTATTTAAAATAAATTGTTTATAAGTGCTATATAATTCAAATTTTATTATGTCAGACATGGCATCAAACTATGGTAAATACAAATTACAATTTTATTTTTAATTACGGTAGTATCAACAGTAAATCATGGTTTGAGGAAAAAGCTGTAAAATAACTAAAAAGAAAAGCCATAAGGCTGTCGACATAAAGTATGGTTAATAAACAATGATATTGTTAACATCAAAGTAAGTATATAAAAAGTTGAACACCAAAATACAATAATTGTACTTTTAATAGCATTAATTTTTGTAATTTTATTTATACGATTTTGAGGTGATATGTATTCTTGTTGCAAGTAGGTCCCAGAATGTTTTGATTGTAAACCGATAAGGACTATAATCTGTCTATTGGACAGGTAAGGACTATAATCTGTCCATTGTTATAAGTTTTCAGCTATACAAGTTAATACGGACTATATTGACAAACTAAAAATAGACCGATTGCAAAATATTCTATAGTCAGTTTTAGAGCTTTACACATGGCTTGGGCTGGTATAGTTTGTATCATTATTTACATTTGTATTTAGAAGTAATACTTATGACTGATGTTTATACATCGGTTATAGACAATCATAGAAACATAGTATTAGATACATATATCAAACGGTTGTTTTTTGTTATGGATACAGCAATACTTTTACAAAAGTGTAAATTGTTCCAAAAGGTTTATAATTATATACATAACAATCTTACAAATTGTGTATTCATAATAATACTATACGTTTTACTAGTTATTTTATTAGGAAGATGTACCAAAATACAACATTATAATAAAAGAACAAAAAACCTTATTTGTCTGCAATAATATGCAGTGATGTAAAGTGCACAGATAGGGACATACCACTTTTGCTTGTAATGCTTATGGAATATCTTCTACTGCCCGCTGACGCCGTTTTTTCTGTACCGATAATGTTATATGGAGCTGAGTTGTGGGGAATGAATGAGTTTCACCGCACAGAAACTTTACATATGTTAGCATGCAAACGTTTTGTCTCTGTAATGATGCTGTGTATGGTGATCATGGACGGTTTCCTATGTACATAATGGCAGCAAAACGATGTATAAAATTCTGGTTAAGACTATTGAGTATGCCAAGAAGTCGTTTTATCAGATTGTGTTATGAAATGCTTGTTTTATGACAATATAGGCGACATAAACTGGGCCTCACTTATAAAAGATAATTTGTATACAAATGGCTTTGGATATATATGGGAAGCCCATAGTGTTCCTGATACAAAATCATTTTTGAATCTATATGTTTGTAGACTTAAAGACCAATACTATCAAATTCGGAGGTCAAACTGTATGAAGAATGACAAATTAAAAGTGTGTTATATATTTTTTAAACAAACATTTGAAACTGAACGTTATGTAAAATGTATCGATGTTAACAAATTTCGACGTTGTTTAGCAGGTTTTCGTTCTTCGTCACACCAACTATCTTTGAAACTGGGTGCCACTATAATATAGCACCAGAAGAACGTACATATATGTTTTGATATTGTGACTGTTGTGTTGAGGATGAATATCACTTTGTGTGTGTATGCCCACTGTATACTTCTTTAGAAATGAAATATTGACCAACATATAACACTGAAAATCCATCACTTATTGAATTTTATTATCTGATGTCGGGTAAAAATGAACATGTTATTCGTAATTTTGCTATGTATCTACTTTATGCTTTTACAGAAAGGAGTGGCTTCTTTTCTGTATATGGCTAATAACATCGTAAGATTGTAAAAACATCACAAATTAATTTTAGCTAAACTCTATTATGTTCTGTTTGCTTTGTAACTTCTGTTTGCTATGTTGTTTTCTGCTATGTCATACGATATACAGTTATACGTTATTACGATAAATATTGCATGACCATTACCACTCATTCTGTAAATATATAAATGTCATTCATACTTGTGCGTGGGTCGGTGGCCTTTTGTACAATAAATTATGGAGATTGTGGAAATCCGCTCTCGGCTCTCCATGTCTTAACGTTTTTTCTCGTAAGGGTAAATATGTACCACAATAAAATGTCAAAGAAAACAAACAATTGACCTCCTTACATGTATATTTGTTGAACAAAATGATGTATAGGTTAAATTGAACAGGTCAACGGAGCTTCTCGTTATATTAACTATTCATAAATAAACCTACATCAGCCGGATTACTTCCGATGTTCGCCCGCCAAACGACATGCGCACTTCAGTTGCCCGTCGAGCCTTTGACATTCGTCATGCTCCCTAACAAAAACAACAAAGGTTCGCAGGGGCATCGGCAAGACATCGCCCACCAGATGCCGACAAAAAAGAGCTAATGTAATTTTCTAGGAAAATCGGCAAAAAGAGCAAATTTTACAAGATTGCCAAACCGTATAGGAACACTTCTGTAAAAGAAGCCAATACTGAACAGCGCCATACCAGAAAGCGTTGGATTGAAAACGGAAAGAATCAGAAACAACCCGTACTTTAATCAATATAAAGTAGCAAATTGCATATTTATACAAATACGATAGTCATCCATTGCTGCTTCAAATAAATAATTATACTGTGAACTACAAAACTTTTCAGACACTAAGAGAATCATGTAAACTATTAAACTAAAAAAGCGTCAGGACGCGTCAAAATCGTCATTGAGCAAATAATATAGCGGCGAGTGTCTTCAACAATACACATAAGTGCAAAATGAGTACGAGCGAAGTCATTTCCGGTTTGCCAAACTTCCGATAATGGTGAGTGGGTTTTGTATCTCATATTCATCGACAAGCTTTTGTGTGTCCTAGAATCCTCCGACTATGGACCCACTACTGGCCAACTTAACACTGGAAACCCAACTCTCGCAGACCATCTCACGCTCATTTCATGCAGCGTAACTGGTTTCACTAACACCTGGAGATATCGGCGAAATGAAGACACATGTGTTTGTATAGTCTATGGAAAAATAAGTTTTCACCTCAGACATCAATGAGACCAGCATAGTTATGACAAAATGGTACCCCCTACCAAATATGCACAACACATGGGCATTTAAAGTCAAAATTCGTCACATGCCCTTGACGTATGCATATGCAAGGGTCGTTCATCTGTGTTCTCCTTAATGACAATAAAGGAAAATACATACGATATTATCTCTCCGAAAATGGCCGAGTTTGTAGCAAAGGTATCCAACCTCCATCCTACAGCACTGTATGGAGCAGAACTCTGGTCATCACTCACGAACACTGAAGTCCTTAAACTAGAGCGGTTTCTCAGACTTACCGCAACACTTTGACAAAATCTGTTTATTTGTTTGTTTGTTTGTCTGGATTTTTCGCCGTTTTTAACAGTATTTCAGTCATATCACGGCGGTCAGTTAACCTACACACACTTTTCCTGGGCAAGTTTAGCCGACCTGAGCTGTTTACCAGTACTAAGTGCACATACTTATGCCAGTAACTGACAACTGCCCTACTTGAATCAAAGGTAGGGGAGAATGGCAGCAGAAATAATTTCATGACCAATCCCTACACAAGTTGTGTGGCCGGGGTTCGAACTCGAGATCCCCGGATTGACAGTCCAGCGCTCTACCAACTGAGCTAGCCGGGCCCGACTTGACAAAATATGCAAATATGCATGAAAACTGATACGGCATTAAGCATAATAGAATGGCTTACAATTACTGCAAAACACTTCCATAAACATTGCTGTATGATTCACAAATATCTAACGAAGCAACTATTGGAATACAGACTTTCGTTGTTTAATCTTACTGGCAAATCCTCACAGAAAGGTGTCATACCAGAAATAAATTATTCATCACTGGATAAATACATTCTTACTATTTTTTTACTGCGGTTAATAGTTGGTCCGCCCTAACACCGGGACAGTCCGCCTCTGGTCCCCGGAAACCAGGGAAGCCTCGACAGCTGTGCGCGTCTTGGTGAACACACGCGAACACACGCAAACACACTTGACGACATAGATAGCGACATTCATGTTATAGCCTCTTATCAACGATGTAGTGTCAAGAGACACTCATTACTACGCGAATGCGTCATCCAATTATCTAACGAAGCAACTATTGGAATACAAACTTTCGTTGTTTAATCTTACTGGCAAATCCTCACAGAAAGGTGTCATACCATATATATAGTATTCATCACTGGATAAATACATTCTTACTATTTTGTACTGCGGTTAATAGTTGGTCCGCCCTAACACCGGGACAGTCCGCCTCTGGTCCGCGGAAACCAGGAAAGCCTCGACAGCTGTGCGCGCCTTGTTGAACACACGCGAACACACTTGACGACATAGATAGCGACATTCATGTTATCGCCTCTTGTCAACGATGTAGTGTCAAGAGACACTCATTACTATGTGAATGCGTCATCCAACCGGCATGAATTCCGATGCAATACTGACTATGTAACTGTTAACGGCCAACGCATTTACTGATAACAAAACTAGATACATGTGTGCATTTAATCATTAAGTGTCTAACCTCAATGTGAATATTTTATTTAACAGCAAGTAAACGCACATTGATATCATAGCCACCGGTATATAATTGGAACATTAGGAGTGTACTTGCAAGCAACTTATCTAGTATTTTGTTTTCGACTACATTTGTGTATTTTAAAATCCAAAAATTAAATCCATGTAATAAATGGACAAATCTTTAAATTAACTTTCGTCAAGAAAGACCCATTACATTATCATGGGTTAATACATGAAGCATTAATTTCCAGAATGAATCTGGAGAATCTCGTAAGAATTATTACCTGCCCCTGTCACTATGTTATTGAGTACGACACACCTTAGAAACCGCTGGGTGCGTTCAACTCTAATGGTAAAAGGTTACCAATTTATAGTATGGTTCACTAATTATTTAATATATTTAATATTGGTATTCAATTCCATTGAATGGATTAGTGTTTTTTCTCCCCGATACAGTTCAGGAGAACAAAAAGTCGCCTCCTTGTCCGTCCGTCCTTTTAACCTTCCGTCTGTCCGTCCGTATATTCACGTTTTCTTGGCTGGTGTTTTTTTTTTCTTAGCAACAACTGGCCGGATTTGAATATTTATGGGAAAACTTTAGTTCTAGAAAATGGCAGTACCAGAAATTCCACAACAATCAATGTCCTGAAAACCATCTTATACCTGGTGCTTAAACTTTCTTACACTATCCTGTTCCTCCTTGTTCTTGCTTACATTTCGCTGTGTATATAGAGCATATAAGGTTAGTGTCTTTGCGTACTTGAATTTGCCTCGGCTCAATTTTAATCATCATGCCAAATGCTACACACTGAAGTAGCTAAAAGAAGGTTTCATTCCGTGTTTCGACCAAATTGGCTAGCAACAAAAGACCGAAATGGCTCGCCATTTTATCTTTCCAAACGTGTACGATTGATCATTTAATAACCGGACAACCGCTATATCTTAAATAGTTAGGGGGAGGGGTATAATATGAAAAACGACTGAAATTAAAGAACATCAGTCCTGTATTCACATACGAATTTTCAACGTGATCCGACCAAGGGTTCGCAAATAAATGAACATGTACACGTAACTAGGGTCGGCCCAGGTCGACGTCGATATATTATGATGTTACTCCACTCAAAACGTCACTCTTTTTCGAAGTATCAGCCAGACGCCGCCGCCACGCACTTCTCATGTATACGCACACATGAGGTGACACATCATGAATGTTTATCATAAGAAGCAATATTTCTCCCATAGTTATTATATTATAAGAGTCCAACAATTATTACACATGATGGCAATTTTCGGCTTCTAATATTTGGCTGGCCAGGTCTCGGATTATTGTGTGTTGATTATCTGCCACCATGAAAACGTTTATACCATGTATAAACAGTTGTTCACTTAACCGAGGATTCCCGAAAATACTTCTTTAAAAGATCATCGTTTGAAATGGTGTATGTCCAGTACTTTTACAAAACTGTATTAAATATTGCAAAAAACACAAACGCCTACATTGACACTTAACATTCTGCTCGTGCCATAGCGATGCGTTAAAAGACGTCAATATTTTGCTTTTAACGACGTCGATGTATATGTAACGTCATCCGACTTGTACCCGCTTAAATCACATTACAGTTGACTAAAAAATGGCGTGGGCAGGGTAGACCGTCGATGGGTTGCTATAGTAACTATAATTTCTGATCTTTTGCGTGGATACTTTCCATTTTTGTCAATCAATAAATTAAAAACGTAAGATGTTTTATACCAAATGTTATTACAATTGGATTACTCAATCAAAAGTTATAGCGGGCATTCGGGTATTAAATGAACAGCTCTCGTACATGCATGATCTTCGCCGAGATGTTGACCTAAAAACACAATTGAAAGCACATATTATCGTATGATATCGCTCGGATTATTTTGTGCTATTTAGCAATGGCTTACCTACATGAATCTGAATATTATGAGTGTTATTTTCGAAGATTTCGGTCTGTTAACTTACCGTGTTACAGTCTGGCAATTAACTGCGTGGGGAACAGCTCATGTTTTGTCAAATAGCCGCATGTGAAAGTATTATGTTATGCATGGTGTCGTCAGGATTTATATGAAACTATTGTTTAATTGCATAATTTAACAAATGTTTGCACATTCAAAGAATGGATTAACTGCTTACTTTGACAATGAATACAAAATAAATTGAGATCTGAAATTCTGACAAATTTGAATCCAGTGTCAACACATTAGATCTAAAGAACTGAAGACCACGTGCTGCTGATCAGTTCCTTTGAAGCTGTGGTTAGTTTATAAATAACATGATTGGACACTTCTTGCAAACATTTGTATTAATTTCAAACAAATATGGGTCAACCTGCTGGCATGTCTTCAGAAATTGCACTGTTGGTAGATTTACACATGTATTCCAGTCTATCTACTTCATGAAGGACTAACAGATTTCTTTTGAGTGCACTTAACAATTTCATTGCAATTTTCCATGAAACTATTCGTATTGTGATTGTATTTGTGATTGTTTGTATTTTATTTTATTTAATTCATAAAAGCCCTATTCTAAATTTACTACCATCTCTTTATATCCATGTATTTGTTAAACTGGGCTGGTATTCATAAAGCTCCAATGTTAAATCTTAACTTAAGATGTACTTAAGTGAAAATTTCATATCATATGTTATATAAGAAATCCAAAGATTTCTGTTTACAAAAGAGTAAAATAGTAAACACATAATTAAGGAATTTTATGAATTTAAGAAATTTATACTAGTTTTGACTAAGGCGCTTTATGAATATTGACCCATATGTATATACATCATGTTTAAAGAGACTATATCATCGCAAAGGGGCCTCAAGGGGGCAATTTCTTAAAAGAATCTGAAATTTAGATATTAATACTGGCATATAATAACGGTTAAAACAGGGTATATATAATGGGAAAAGAGTGTACGCATTCTGAGATAAAAGTCAATTTATAATATGGGTTGTGTTTGTTTCACACTTTCCTGTTTAAATTTCGACGTCAGAATTGTGAACATTTTGTGTGAGCATAGTTTACAAACGACTCCTTACCAAGCATGATAGCGCAGTTGGTTCGTATGGCTCCTTAGTCGTGAGTTCGATTTCCGCATGGGGTTGTAATTTTTTCAGGTTTTTTTGCTATTTTTCTTTTCAAATATCTTATTTAAGAAAGAATTGACTGGTAAGCGTTGGTTATTGCGGTAAATAACCAAGGGTTTGGAGTTCCAATGCGTATGAATTAAACGACGAGGGCGATAGCCTTGGAAAATAGGAAAAGTTATGAAGTCTCAAGACTATCGATCTTATTTGTAATCTAAATTTTATTTTATTTTATACATGTATTGTCTTAAAGGGAATTTTTCACAATTTTTTGTATTTTTGAAATATGTCATTAAGCGTCTTAACTTACAAAATTAAAGCATCAGAAATAAAAGACCTGAGTACTCTAACGAGAAATGAAAGAAAAAGACAAAACATTTAGTCCCAGCGGTGTTCAAACCTCAAACCACCGAATCAAATGTCTAACTTGTTACCTTTCGGCCATTCCGTCTCACATACTTGATGGCGTATTTTTTACCTTATGTAAATGATTCACGCATTTTAAACACTTTCAATGAAAACAACAGAAACACTCCAAATTTTTCCATCGTTAAGCGTTATTAACGCTTTATAATTTTATCTATTTTAACTTATGTTTATTCTTTATCGAACCGGTATTCATAGTATATTTTTAAGTCAGTGGTGTTATTTCACTCCTTTATATGCCCTGTTCTTTTAATTTTCGAATATGTGACAAAAAGTTTGAACATTGTCAATTAGTCAATCTGTGAACAGGTCCCTTAAATTATTCTTTGATTGGATAAGAAAATTCTAGTGACAAAAACTATGAAGTTGAGATCATTTACTGAATACCCTATACTGGCATTGTATATGTTCCATGTTCGTGGAAAAAAGTAGTCCGTCAAAAGTATATACATGAGGGGATCAGATAAACATTGCCTGTCAGATAAAGCAAAGGTTTGTCCGACAGATAGTGTTTCCCTATCAAACCATTTTGTTATAGGATAAATATTCAGTATACCCAGACTATTATATAACATCGTCTCAAAACCAACGTATGATAAATGTTTAATAAAGGTAATTTACATTACTTGTAACGCCATACACGTTTGTTTCTGAGTCATTACTAATTAGAGACTGCATTGATTGGCGAATGTAGCTTAATTGAGATGCCCACTAGATGGACGTATTATAAGTCCAAATGGTAAAATCCCGCTTACAAATATTCATATTTACAAACTTGTAATTTAATCATATTTTTGTTTAATTTTATAAAATATAAAATTATGTTACTACGTCACATAAGAGTACATGTAATATAGTCCATGAAGCATCTAGTGGGTGGGAGGTAGATCCATTATTTGGTCTTTGGTCCACGAGGCTCTCACCCGGAAGCGTCGATCAGTAAATTTATCCCCAGGATGAAGGGTTCCACGGAAACTGTGCATCCTCTGACGATTTATCTCAATCTTCTGCCATGTTGTCAGCTTGTCACCAAAATTCCATCCAGGTAGCTGGTGATGATTTTCTGGTTGTGACCGTCAACATGGTAATTTCGGACGGCTATGTAGATGAGCTGGTGTGGTATGGATCCATATGCGTGGCTACGTTGAGCCAAACTACTGATAGGTCCATCTTACTTGCCTCATGGATCAGTTGTGGGATTGCACTTGTGTATTCTACGCAGTCGGAGAAACCGGGAACTCCTCCGTTCTAGACGGAAGTAGCAATGTAGGCAGTGGCTGTCAGTAGATGTTAATACAAACTGTTTGTGACTCCATAAGCCTATTCATTTTGAATTTCCGTCAGTCGTACGAAAACCATTAAAATATCAAATGCGTCTCAATTAAATGTAAAAAGACGTAGCTGTACAACATAAAATCATACTTTAAGCATTCTCCGACTGTCGAACTTAGTGCAAACTTTACATACAAATAATATTGCCTGTGTGCAGATTCACAGTGGATGTGCCGTTACATTTAACTATTGTTTTTAAGTTTAAAACAACAATAATTGCACTGAATATTCTAAAAGGGCTATGCTGAATAAAAAGCTGGTCTGGCTTTACAAGTAGTCAAGTTAACTGTAAAATTAAAATTGATCATTGTAGTTTAATGGATTTCAAAAACATACCAACATACCGATATACACAATCGTCGTTTAGCATCGTTGAAATTGTTAAAATGCTATGAACACGTGAACCTATCTTTTCAAGGCCACTTGATATGCGAAATATATTCTATTCTGAAACTTATTTTAAAAAATGACCCTTTAAAATATCTTAAAGATTATATTCAAGTAAATATAACTGTACGATATTAAAATAATCAATTGCCTTTACATTGGTGCGTGCGAAATACTGGTCAGTTATAACAATTTCCAACAATAAGGTGAAGTATGAACATTAATAATAAACATAATGATGCGAATGCAAACGTTCATGGATAAGACAATCTTATATACGTTTAAAGACCTGTAAACTGGTCCTAAGGCACATGCACAACAATATGATATAAATTAACATTTTGCTGCCAGTAGGAGCCACCGTAATTGTGTTTGGCCTGACGTTTCAATACGTGTGATCTGGAACCAGATTAGTAAAACAAAAGCTGACAAAAATACTCAGTCTGTTGAAATCAGTTACCTTCTGTAATCACAAACATCAAGCGTATCGCGAAAAGCCCATTCTTAAAATGGTTCATGGTTCAACCAACCATGGTGTAATGTAGTAATTGTGCAGGTTAATATTGCGAACTATTTAATTGATACAACTATTTATTTACCCGCCAAACTGACATACGACAAGATGGCCGACAACCCGTATATTCTGTCTCGCAGCACTACACAGATAACATTTAACCTTGCATCGATAATCAGCGAATCATTTTATCCCGACAACGTGTATCCTAACTTATTGTTAAATGGTACGTTCTAATTCCTAACTTGCTCGGTTGCGACCACTGTCTTTTTTTCCGAACTAAAGTATTCGTTTATTTATTGGAACCTGAGCAAATATGGAATTGGAACATTGGACTGTGGGGACAAATATATGAAGCATAACCTAATTTAACTTAGATGTGCATTTTGGTAACATCATTTGTTGTTTCTAAACATTGCATTAGTATGCATTTGCAAGTAAGTGAATTCGTCCATGTGAACTTTAAATTACCATATCTACGTTTCATGCATGTAACTGTCCGTAGTATCTTTAAAACGTCAGCAGTTTACAAAGCAACGCGACAACCACTTGACATGAAAGATAGACTGATTATTTGAACCAATCGTATTTGAAAGAAAGAACTCGAAGTGCGCAATTCGACCACGCATCAAGGAAGTGATAGGTGACATTCATTTGCAAGAAGTCAGCGGGTGGAAAAGCCAAACAGTAGGTTATTGGCTTGGAAATTCTACACATATGTCGGTTAAAGACTCTAGTGTTCGCAGATGTATTGCGGTACATGGCGTTCCCGAAGAAATAGAGGCGGATGATCTCCGACATGAAATTAAGAGTCAGCACAACATTAACGTTGTCCGCATGGAAGAGGTTCCCGGGGCGGAGGCTAACAGGAAACTGAAACGATGGATTCTGGAGCTGGAAGGCGAACAATGTAAATGATTATTGTCATTTTGGTTAGACATAATTTTGCGATATATTCTAACGACGTTTAAGCATCCAAAGACTACAAAAGATTTTGGAAAATAGTTTGTAATTACGCCGCCCACTTTCGATTTTGAAATCGAAAGTAGTGTTATTACTTATCAATTGCAGTACGTTTGCCAAATGTTGTTTGTTGATTCTATATGTTATATATTAATGAATAGTTGATATTGTTAAAAAGTATCCTCAGAACAGTTTCTTACACCCACGGACCTTCAATTGATGCAGTAGATGTATTTCCCAAAGCTAGGTAATTTCTCTTGCCCAATCAAAAGTACGGTACCAGTGCAGTTCTGGGAACTTAATATTTTTTATATGGCGATAAATGTGTGTATGTACTAAGAATACTGCTATAACACGTTATACATCATTCTGATTAAAATCAAATGCTAACGTTGTTAGGATCCGAAGGCATCGTATAACAGGTCACGTTAAAAAAATGACCTTCCGAACAGTACATATCTCAGCCCTTTTGCGCCGAATGAATTGCATTTTGCATAGCAAAGTTTGACCACGGTTTAAAAACAAAGTGATTCCTCTCCAGCTGATCCTCGGGATTAAAACATTGTTTTGACGTCATCCCATCGTTCTCAGTGTACCATACTTTTAATATTAGACGGGTAGCCGTCAAATATCTGGCGTGTTTTGATAAGATATTGGCGTGTAGTCGGTTATTGTTATATACCTTTTTATATCCTCCAATCAGCTGGCGTCATTCGTGCCAAGTGACCGTACACTATTTCACCATATTGGACGTGCGCGCGTACAATATATTCCGTATTGGATAGTCCGAGAATAAACATACGATAATGTCCGAGTATTCCAAAGGAGAACGAATATGTAACTTTTAGTTTATCTCAATGTTGACTCCAAATCTACTGCTGCGAAAACGTCTTTTAAAATTCAGCAACAATAATTTTAAATTCTTTTTATATATCCAGTTCCCCGAAGCTGTATTTATTCTGGTCAAACCAGAAACTCGACTTTTTTTCGAAATCGCCATGTGTGGTCAGAACGTATGCGTTGTGTTAACGTAAATTTATCTCCAAACCTGTATCCGATTATGAATATATCACATTCCAAAATAATTTTATAACTTTCCATCAACTGCTGTGTGTTCCATTCGACAACTTACATCGGTGTGTAATACTCATTTAAACTAATTCGCTGCAGAAACTTCCTACTGATCACGCTACCTTTTTAACATGACACGTCTAAATATAGTGTATACACACTCATGTTTACTATTAAGTACAAAGTAAATGTCGTTTTCTGCTAATTATTTTAAAGTACGGAAGGCTGTTTTAACAGTTAAATTAAAAAAGTTAGCTAGATGTTAAGGGGTGTGACAAGTATTAACGTATGTTTGCAAATTATTTTGCACGTCGAGCGTCGTCATATATTAATATTTCGAGTGCGCGCACAGTTCCGCGGACTTTGTGGTTTAATGTAAATATCATGTATATTATGCAAATTATATAAATACGTATATAATAAAAGTTTATTTAACAGCATTGTGTTGTACTCGTACACAGGTGACGTACTCAAATTGGACTCGCCTATAGGCTCGTCCAATACGGTATGTCAGCTGTGTACTCGTCCAAATGTATTACCGTATTGTACAAAACGCTGTTAAATAACCTAATAATATTGGACAGCACGTGCTAGCTCAGGTAATCTAAAAACACAGCGTCGCAAGCCGACGATGCTTGTTCTGGCGCCTATATTAGCACTGATCTAATACTAATATTTAATGTAAAAAAGGCACATAGTTTAGGAATGAAAAAGTATACGTTTCAATGAAAACAAATTTGCGACATAGCATATTAAAAATACAAAATTTCACGACGAATATCGAACAAAATTATATTTTGTGCGATGTTTAACGTTATATTATAATGCCGTTAGTGCACATTAACGTTGAAGACGATGACCCACAATTTTAAAGCGTTTTTATACCCCTAACCGATAACATAAATTAACTCCTCTCACTTTCTGTAATATCATGTCGCTGACTGATAACACTTTTTAGTTCCGCCTTCGTTAACGATTATCATTCTACTGTGGCACGTGCAACGATTCTTTAGTCCCGCCCACTTCTAGGAACTACTTTTTGTAGGCGTGAAATGTCGCTTACGTCGTTAAAAAGTAGACATAATAGATTTATACAATCATAACATTTTAATTCACAAAAATATAATTTACTGGAACAAAACATTCAAACCTTATTCAATCAACAAGAATTAAGTTATTACGACAAATAAGCATTATGCAAAAACATGCAGTCTACAGCATAGAAAACCTGTCAATATCTTAACAATCTTAAACAGCTGGTATTTTTAAAAGCTGAAACAATTACAGACATCACAAAAATTGAAATTCATGAAAGAATTGGATGACATTTTGTGCCTGTTTATTTTATCTATACATAAAAAATACACAATTACATGGGTTCAGGGAAACCATTGTTGTAAGTTACAGAACAGTGTAGGTTTATAACACATTTAATGTAGATCTGTTCGAAATCTTAGAAAATGATATTACTAATTTTTCAGATTTTGGTAAAATTTTTGTAGCTGGCGATCTCAATAGTAGAGTTGGCAATAAATGCGATTAGATTGTACAAGATAGAATTAATACTGTATACGATGACGCTGATTACTGCCCTGATAACGCCTCTGTTAGGGCCTCAGTAGATAGTACACTTAATAGCCATGGGGTAAAATTACTAGATTTATGTAAATCCACATGTTTACGTATTGTTAATGGTAGAGTAGGCAATAGCGGCAAGCAAATTTTTTATTCTAATAACGGTACGTCTGCCATTGATTATTTGTTGGCAAACGAATGCAGCTTTTCAAGTATATCTGATTTTACCGTGCATGATTTTAACGAATGGAGTGATCACGCCCCGTTACATTTTTCCTTATTATGTAATAATGTCTCGTCTGAGTATCAGTCTTACACAGACGTTAAGTACAAATGGGACGATGCGTTATGTGGGCATTTTCGTTCAGGAATTATCTCCATGTTACCTGTATTTAATACTATTGTACAACATATAGATTACTCAAGTAGAACGTCAATTAATGACGTGTTGAATAGATTTACTGAAACCATTCGCAGTGTTGCAGACCCGTTATTTTCTAAAACATGTGTTAAAAAAACAAACCCTATTTTCAATTTAAATAGCTGTATAAAGAAGGCAGAATGGTTTGATAACGAGTGCGATACTGCACGAAATTTGTACCATGACGCTTTGCGTATTTTTAACTAGAGTAAAACAGATATAAACAGAGAACATTTATGTACAAATAAGAGGTATTATAAGGACTTAATACGCAAGAAGAAAGCCTGTTGTTATAGGCAAAAAATGTTGGAGATTGAAAACCTAAGAAAACACAAACCAAGGGACTTTTGGCGGTTTTTCAAATCAAAAAATAGCGTCACTAAAAATAAAATATCTATAGAAGAATTTACAAAGTTTTTTGAAACCCTTAGTAAGCAATATGTCAGATTTTTGTAATACTGAAGCAGAAGATTTTTGTTTAAATAATGATTTTAACTTAGAAAATTCTGTATTTCCTGAACTTGACAAACCTATATCTGTCGAAGAAGTTAATTATGCAATAAAACATTTAAAACGAAATAAATCATCGGGTAGTGATTGTATATTGAACGAATATTTCCTTGAATGCAGTGATATTTTATCTAACCATTTGTGCGATATGTTTAACGGTATTTTTGTATCGGGCTTCTTTCCCGATAAATGGACAGAAGGGGTTATAATCCCTTTGCATAAAAAAGGTGATGTTAATGATGTTAATAACTATAGAGGGATTACTTTAGTAAGTTGCTTTTCAAAATTATTTACCACGATTTTAAATAAGCGCATTGAAACTTTCTACAATGAAAACAATATTATTTCGGACGCGCAGTTCGGATTTAGGAAAGGTTATTCAACTGTTGATGCTACTTATATATTGATGTCAATTGTACAAAATTATTTAAATGCAAATAAACGTTTGTATGTTATATTCGTCCATATGTTAAAATGTTTTGATAGTATATACCGCAATGCATTATGGTTACAAATGTTTAAGTCTGGTATACAAGGCAAATTGCTTAGAATAGTAAAGGATATGTATGCGAATGTTAAGTCACGTGTTAAATCATGTACATCTTATTCAGATTATTTTAGTTATGCGGTTGGACTGAGGCAAGGGGAGGTTATGTCGCCGATTCTGTTTTCTTTATTTGTTGAAGATCTAGAACTTTACCTACAAGATAACATTAACTCTGGTTTGAATATAGATGATATTGTGTTGATTGTACTATTATTTGCCGATGACATGGCTATTTTAGGCAAGTCTCCTGCTGAAGTACAATCCCATTTAGATAACTTATATTTATAGTGCAATTCTTGGGGGCTAAATGTTAACACGGCAAAAACGAAAATAATGGTATTTCGGAAAAGGGGTGGATTAAATGAAAATGAAAAATGGGCATACAATGGCAATGAAATTGAAGTGGTTGATAACTTTAACTATTTAGGCACAGTGTTGAATTATACTGGAAGTTTTAAACTAAACCAGGAACATTTGGTTGGTAAAGCCCTTAAGGCCATGAATATATTATTGTTTAAATGCAATGAATTTGACATAAAACCAAAAATATTCTGTCAGTTGATTGACTCTTTCGTGGGTTCTATATTAAATTATGCTTCAGAAGTATGGGGTTTCGAAAAGTCAGATGATACTGAACGCATACATCTGAAATTTTGCAAACGATTGCTACAGGTTAAAATAAATACATGTAATGTTGCTGTTTATGGAGAATTAGGTAGATATCCTTTGTATGTAAACAGGTTTGTTAAAATTCTAAAATATTGGTTTAAAATTATAAATAATAAAAATATCATAATGCAAATTGTTTATAAACAAGCTTTAAATGATTGTAATAAATGTTATACAAATTGGGTCTCGAATGTCAAAAAAATGTTAAATAAGTATGGATTTGGTTATGTATTTGAAAATCCAAGCGTTGTGCAAGTAAATAGTTTTATTAATGAGTTCAAATGTAGACTTGTTGACAATTTTAAACAAGAGTGGTATGGTAAAATGAATAACAGTTCTGTATTAGATATGTATAAAGTTTTAAAACCTCTTTGGAATATGAAGCATATTTAGACTTACTCCCTAGACGTCTGCGCTTATTTTTTGTAAGACTAAGAGTCTCTGCACACCCGTTGAGAATCCAAACCGGCAGATATGCTCAGAATAACATACCACGAAATGAACGTTATTGTTTATGTTGTAATGACTTTGATTTAGAAGATGAATACCATTTTATATGTATATGCCGCTGTTACACTGATTTAAGAAAAAAATATATTAACCGTATATTTTATTTTAAACCATCCGTATATAATTACCACAAGTTATTAATTTCATGTGACAAATCAGTAATTTTTAATATATGTAAATATATCAAAGAAGCTTTTGTTATAAGAAGTGCGATCCTAAATAATACTGTTTAGATAAATTTCATTACCGCCTCGATAGAACTTAAGTGATGTTGCCATCGATTGTGTTTATTTGTATTCTGAAATGAATATTTTATGTATATAATGTTATTTTGTATACCTATTTACGTGACAGAAATAATGTTTATATGTATGTATGAAGACGATGTACTGTTGTATAAGTCTGAATAAATTGTCTGTCTGTCTGTCTGTCTGTCTGTCTTCCATAGAAATAAGCTACTACAATCATGTTTTATGTCACTTTAATACAAATGCAATGTTTTAGGAAAATGCTATTAAGAACAGTTATTTTAAATACTGTAGACAATTGAAGTTAAATATTCTAATCAAAAGAATTCAAAAAATTTGGCCAGGTAACAATTTAAAAATCATGTTTAACCAAATTTTTCGAAGAAAAATTTTGGTTATCAGATTGGGGTATATCGTTGGGCGGGCTGGCGGGGTGGCGGCGTCAACTTTTCGTTTTCGCTCTCTAACTCGAGAACGGATTGAGGTATTTAAATGAAGATTCAAACATTGATACTTTATATCAAGACGTCGCTCGGGATTGCATATGGGGTGGGTGGGGTGAAGGTCAATGTCACCGTTGCTAAAAATAGAAAAACTTTTTCGCTCAATAACTTGAGAACGCATCCAGATATTTTAATGAAACTTCATAAATATACCTTTTATATAGACCTCGCTAGGGATTGCATATGGGGTCGATAGGGTCAAGGTCAAGGTCACCGTTACTAAAGATAGAAAAACAGTTTCCGCTCAATAACTTGAGAATGCATTTAGATATTTTAATGAAACATCATAAATAGATACCTTATATTGAGACCTCGTTTGGGATTGCATATGGGGTCAAGGTCACCATTACTTGGAATAAATACACCGTTTTCGCTCAATAACTTGAGAACCCAGCAATATATTTTAATATAACTTCATATATAGATACCTTATATCGATACCTTGCTTGGAATTGCATATGGGGTGGGCTCAAGGTCACCATTACTAAAAATAGAAAAACGGTTTTTGCTCAATAACTTTAGAACTCATCAAGATATTTTAAGGAAACTTCATACATAGATACCATATATCAAGACCTTACTGTGGATTGCATATGGGGTTGGTGGGTTCAAGGTCAAGGTCATCGTTACTAAAAAATGGAAAAACCGTGCCCGCTCAATTACTTGAGAACCCATCAAGATATTTTAATGAAACTTCCTAAATGGATACGTTCACAGATCAGATTTATAATATCTTACTGCTTGCACTAATGCACTAGTCCATTTATATCCAATATATACATATATATATATATATTTATATATTCAAACTGAAGCATTGAAATCTTACATGTGCATACTGCACTAACCAGAAACAATATTACATTTCATTTTATTTCTGGTTAGGGTATTTGGAAGGTAACTTCCTCCATGCGACTAGCAATAAATCCTTTATATCCCGTCTTGGAAATAAAACATGCTCACTGTACACTTGTTTTTGTCTAAATGAAAATTTTGTAGTTCGCAACTGCTGGATATACATTGTGAACCAAACTCTGGTTTTGTGTACTGATTTAGTAAAGAGGTTATTTTAGGGGGATTTTAAATCATAGATATAACATTGTTTTGTATTATTATGAAAAATATTTGTTTGAGCAAGTCATACCTATTAATATTGCTAACATAAATGAAATTGGTTTGGGAATGTTTTAAGTAACATATAAGTCTCAAACTGTACATTGTATACAATACCGGGCAGTCTTCGGCGCTTCGCGCCTCATACCGTCCGATATTGTACATAATGTACAGCTTTCAGCTTTTATCTATTACATAAATCATTCACAGTTAATTTTCGTGTGGATAACAATGGATATAGGGGTACCTTAGGCGACTAGACACCCGAATTTCACGTTACTTTTGTGCATATTTTTTTGTGTTTTATATATAGACAGGAGATTATTTTAATGAGACTAGTTATACATGTACTTGTGAATGAACATTGTTTGCTTTAGGTATGCAAAAAAGCAAATGGATTCAAAGTCAAACTTATTAAATCACGAGTTTTATTTCCTCAAAAAGACTTGTAAATCAAAATATATGTACTAACTAACCATCACGACTTATTATTCTGAGAAAAAGGGACGTTTCGTCGAGCATTTCTTTCTTTTTTTTCAGTCGTCCAGTCATAAATTGTTTGATTGTTTTAGCAAATTATTAAGACATACAATTACCTTAAATTTATGGTGAGACGCGTATGAACTGATTAAATATTTTATCATACCACTATTTTGAAATCGGCCTGATACAAAAGGTGCCTGATATAGTTGTATCAGTTCGGTAGCGTTTATATTGTAATAAGCCTCACCTGATATATAGAGCGTTGCCTTGTGTAAAATATCAGGTGAGGCTTAGATTAATATAACGGCGAGGTTTGTCGAGCCGTTATTTTATTCGTGCCGAACCTGAATATATCACACAAAACCAGGCAGTACATGTGTTTCTGTTTCTCATAGCACGTTTTTCTTAAAATACACAAACGAGCTGATTTTTTTTTTTTTTTTTTAAACTATGAGCAGCGCTGATTTTGCTGAGCTGGCTTTAACATGTTCACGTACATGTAGTTATGGATTTCTAAATGTTGACTGGATAATACATTATTATTAACATTTCGTAATAATAATTGAGCTGTTTTCACAAACAGTTACATAGATTATACACACGTTTATTTATATTATATTGAACATGCAAACTTAAATGGATTGCAAATATCAATATCATCGAAAAAAACAACAACGCCGAGATGTTTGTAGACGCCATTTTGAAGTTGTGTATTGAAATTGACATTTTCAAGATCGCGTCAATATTGACTATAGCGTTTTCATGTTTTGATAGAAAAAGATTAAGGATCACTTAATGGTGAGTCACAAACATTTGAACACACTTTAGTGAATATTGACACGATCTTGAAACTGTATATTTCAATACACATCTTCAAAATGGCGTTTTAAAACAATTCGTTGACATGTGTTATCCGATAAAATTGATCTTCGCAATCCTTTTTAGCATTAATTTTCGATGTGAAATGAATAAATGTGTGCGTAATCTGTGTTATCGTAATGAAAATAATCCATGCATCATAGCGAAATGTAAATAATATGGTATTATCTAGTCAACTTTAAAAAATCAATAACTACATTGTACAGGAACGTGTAAAAGCCGGTTCAGCAAAATCAGCGCTGCTCTTATTGTTTTTTTTTAATACCAAAAATAAGTCCGTTTATGTGCAATGTTTAGAAAAACTATCGTATGATAAATAGAAAAACAGGTTGCTGCCTGGTCTTGTATAATATATCAAGTAAGGCTTAGAATAGTATAACGGCGAGACTTGCGAGTGTATTTTAATCTGTATGTATGTGTAACCTTTGTTGTTAGTTAAATTATTTTAATTCGAAAAATTTAAGCAAGCAGCCAACTTTACCAGATTTCATTCAATTAAAGATAAAGAGACAAGTTTCGACAAACTTTTCATATTTTGTAGATGAATGTTGATTATGTTAAACTTGTGGTTTGATGCTGAAAGTTAATGGGAAAAAATATATCTGATGAGGATAATGATTATTATTATTTTTTTATAGAAGCATTTTAATGATAATTAATGATGGTAATGTGATAATGATGATGATGTTGATGATAATGATGATGATGATGATGATGATGATGATGATAATAATAATTATGATTATTATTATGACGATTATGGAAACAAAAATGATGATGATTGTGGTCATGATAATGACAAACTGATACATGTTGTGTGATGAACGTAGTATGAGTACCAATCATTATCATCAGTACTGGCTGAAACAAAACTAATGGGAAAAAAAACAAGTATAATCATTTTATGTATCTAAAATAGTAATTAGAAACTTGTTGTATGGCATGTTTATTTTTTACATTGTATATTACTTTTGTCAAATTATATTATAACACGCACTTAACATGTACAGTGCAGCTAGAAGTGTTACCTTTGTGATTGTATGGCTCCTGAAAGTATTGTCACCACAAATTAGCAAGTCTAATGGTAGGGCACAGAGTGTCACAAAATCCGGACATTCACCCATTCCAGTTGGAACAATATCCACTAACAAATAACATTTACAAACATATCGCTTCCCATTGCCTTTAAAAACAATCGATTTTATTGGTGTGCAATTTCTACAAGCCGCTCGGTTATTTCCGCCGCAAATTTCTTGATGACGTAGTAAAGCAGCACCAACGCCCCTTTATACGACTTGCCGCCATTATTACTCCGTTCTACAAATTATCATGATATTGCTCAAAATTTATGTTAAGCCTATCTATTATAAGGAGGAGAAAGTAACATTTTTAGGCTTAACTATTTACTCATTTTAACGAACGTGTCATGAACATCCCACCTTGTACAAAGGAAAGAGCTGGATATCTTATAAAGTCATATATCACAATTACCTAATATGTGTGTTTTGAAAACACATTTATCGGGCTTGGAAATTTTTTTGGAATTTCCGGTTGATTAGGTTCAAACAACCACTGCATATTTTAGATGAGTGTGTATGCCAATAAAAATAAATTATGTCTAAGTCCAGTAAGATGACATGGCGCATTATTGGAGTGTGCAAAAAACGCGATCAAAAATATATGTGTAAAAATAATAAATAACATTGTTACAAGCTTTCTGTTGACCTATAAAATTATAGTAAACATGTGTTGTTTATAAGTGAAGGCATCAATTCAAATATGTCATCCATCGTTGACGCTGACGATCAGATCAAGTTTCAAGAACCATGTCCATCGATCCAAGGTTTGTGTCACACTTAACGGTCAAAGATCATCATAAGTACTCAATTTCACGCCCGAACCATATTTTTCAATGCATTGAGTGTGTGTGAATAATTATACTCATATTGTCACTATCATGAGAAAACATATGTTATATAAATACTTACATAACGTTTCTTGTTTTTATTATTCAGAAAACGCTCAATGTGAGATATTACTTCCGCGGTCCGTCATCGTGTGTAGTGAGTCGTGTTTCTATAACAATTTACTTTAAACATAATCGTTGAAACCGCTAAGTGGATTTTCACCAATTAATTTCAGGAGTTTGGTGAAGGACCGCCCGAGGAGCAGTCTTTCACCAAACTGCTGAAATGTAATGGCATATATCGAACACTCTGGTTGACATGGCAACCAAAAGCTAAAACATCCTCCCTTCAAAAAAGCTCTTGTCAGAAACCAATGGTTATAATTGGAAATAATTTCACATAAATGTCCCTGCTGCCAAATTTATTTAATATATTTTAAATCGTTTAAAACTTGGACGCCAGGGGGCTTAGCCGTTTTACCTAATATAGATACATTGAAAATCTTCAGAAAGCACTGATAAATTTTCGAGTTCGTTACATAGACATTTTCGTTTGTTGATCGACCCTTTACCAAACTCATTTCAATTATATTGATTGATTACAAAATTTGGCCACCAGATGTTTTGGCAGTTTTTCTTATATGCCTTAATTAAAAACGTTAACGCCGTATGTTAGACACTATTAGATAGACCAAAATAATTTAACAAACAAGTTTTGTTTCCCTCTACCAAATTCATTCAAATTACGTTGAGTAGTTTAAAAAGCTTTGAAATCCTAATGTATGAAACCACAGGCTGGATTTTGAAATAAGATACTTCACAAAAATGATTCATGGGTGACCCTCTACCAAAATTCCATAAAATATTTGTGATTCATTTAAAATGGCAGCCCCGGGGCGGGACAGTTTGTTTTGATAACTGTGAAAATCTTCTTGTCAAAAGGTCTGGCTGGATTTCAATATAATTGCAAATAAAGATTACTTTGTGACCCTCTGCTAAATTACTAAAACATCATGGCCGAAAGACAGTTCTGTTTTTATGTATATAATTAAATTTTGAAATCGTCTTGTCTGAACCACTTGCAGGATATCAAAAGAAATGCACAGAAACGATTCTTGGGTGACAATCTACATAATTACTTTCATGGGAGTTTTTGTATATGCCTATACTGAAAAAATATGTAATCTTCCTTATCCGCCATAAATACGCGCTTGAGCGAAACAATGGTCATGGTGGATTTCTAGTTTTCGTTCAAATTATATCATACACACAGAGGATGTCTTCCAGTGTGCATGAGTTTTGTTCGGAATACCAGAGTAACAGCAAAGTCATTTGTTTAATCGATAATATTTCCTTATTTTTTACTTTCCTACTAACTCCGGCGTCGACGTCAGAATCTGAATTCCGGATAAAGTTTTGGTTTAAAAGTCCTATACAGTATTGTAGTTGACAGAGGTATGCCCCTCTTTCACTTAGAGTTTCAGGTTAAAGGTTTAGTTTAAATGTCCTATAACCTCGAAATTGATACATTCAATTGACTTAATGTCTTTAACTGCATCATCACATGCAAAAGTACCCTTTACTCAGATTTGTATTTTGGTATATTAAGTTCCCTTTTGCACTTAGAATTTTAGATAAACGTTCAGTTTCAAACGTCCTATAACCTACAAATACGAAAGGTATTCGCTTTAGTCCGGGAATACAATACTGCCAGCAACTGCAACATCAGGTTAAAAACTCCCATACTCCGTTTTGTATTTTGACGGATCTGCACCCTTCTTCACTTAGAATTTCAGGATAAGTTTAGATTCCACAGTAATATAACTTTACAACTACATATCATTTTCAATTGATAATTGGAATATATTTACTGTCTCCAACTTCAAAATTATATATGCAATAATCCATAAAAACCCTTTTATACTTAGACTTTCAGGTTATAGTTTAAGTTCAAAAGCCCCATGCTGCAAAAACTATGTAAGTTGTTTTGGAATATAACGCCTGCACCTTAAACACCAGGTGCAATAATCCCTATTACTATTCACAGACCTATTTTTATACTTGATGAGTAAGAATAAAGACTATTCTTAAAACTGTTGTATTCTAAGAACGCTGTTAATTTGATTCTTACTTGGCAATTGCCAATGCATATATTAGTAGTCATCGTTTAGAATGATTAATTAATGACATAAAGCGACATTTGTACTTATCTTATTTGCAAACAATCAAGTCTTTTTTCTTGTGTCTAAGTTTATTCTTTATACTTAAGTCTAAAAATGGGGTTGTGAATGCGAGCCCAGGTTGAATGTTTTGTTTAAAATCCCTATTTTTTCAAAACTGCATAAGGTATTCCTTTGAAACTTAGAATATAACACTGTTGCCAACTACAGAATATTACGTGATAACAATCTTGTATGTTTGACAGATATATGCCATTTGATAACTTAAAGAATAAATTTTCAGATCCATGTTCGGAAGCCCTATAGTTCCAAAACAACACAAAACGAATTCAATTAAAACTTGGGAATACGTAAAAACAACCTTCTTCAGCACCGCATTTAATAATCACCATTAAAAAAATATTTTTAATTTTTAACATAATAATATATTTCCCGTTTTAGTTTCGAGTTTACCAGTGTTTAAAGCTCAGTAACATCAGGACTACATTCGATTGAAACGAAGACGTTTTCATCAAATGTTATTAGATTCATTAATCAAAAGTACATAGAATGTGCATTTCTATGTTTCTAACCAAATGTTTCGAATGCAAGTTTCGGTCATTAAATTGGGGTATGTCGTTGGGCGGTCGGGCGCTCGGGCGGGCGGGCTTAAGTGCGGCGTCAATTTTTCGTTTCTCCTCTCTAACTCGAGAATGGCTTGATCTATTGTAATAAAACTTTATACATAGATACCTTTTATCGAGACCTATCTTGGAATTGCATATGGGGTGGGTAGGGTCAGGGTCACCGTTACTTAAAATAGGAAATTGTTTCCGCTCAATAAATTGAGACAACATTGAGATATTTTAATGACACTGTATATGTAGATACCTTATATTGAGACCTCGCTTGTGATTGCATATTAGGTGGGTGGGGTCAATGTCATCATTAAAAAAAATAGACTAACAGTTTCCTCTCAACGTGTATAGAACAAATTGAGGTATTTTAATGAAAATTTATATATAGATACTTTATATCTAGACCTCGCTTGCGATTTCATAATGGGTGTGTGGGTTCAAGGTCACCATGACTTGAAATTAATAAACGGTTTAAACTCAATAACTTAAGAACGAATTTACCGGTATATATTTAAATGAAATTTCATATGTAGATATCTTATATTCAGACATCGCTTTGAATTGCAATATCAAGGTCACCATTTCCTGGTCATCTATGTATGACCTTCACCTTGAAGCCGGAACTTTATTTCATTATTGTGCTTGTTTAGTAATTTTAAATGCGAAAGACCTTATCACCAGGCAAACACGTTTGTCTAATTGATCGTATAGGAATGAAACGAATGCGTTGTGTCCAGGTTCTCTATATCTTTACTTCAAGTCTATATCAACAACAAAACAAAACAACAACATGATGATGACGTTGACGTCACGTGACGTTCCGCGCAAACGCGCGAAAGCGTCGCAATATTAACGTTTCCCAACATACTCGGGGCGGCAAAATGTGAATAAAGTTAATAATTAACATCAAAAACATGCATCACAAACTCGAATGATGTCAACAAACAATTTATATTAAATTACCAACATATTTAAATCGTTTACGAAATTGAAAGTTCTCAGTCCATATATCATACTATTCCCAATAAAACGTGTTTAGTTTGAGTCCAATCAATAATCACAGAAACAGTCTCTATTTAAACACAACGTAATCAGTCCATTTAAGTATTTGTTTCTCCTCCGACTTCTAAGGGGTAAAGCTTCGTAATGGGACGGTTTGTTACTCCCCCGTCTGTCCGGATGTCTGCGGCTCGTACTCGTCCGTCGTTCCCAGGGATAAGCGCCTGTACTCTGGCCAATCTCCATCGCGACCGCGGGCCTTCATCGTGTACCATGACGACGTCACCGACTTTGATTGTCTGCTCGTTACGACCGGAAATGCGCTGATGTTAACGTAAGGCGGTGAGGTATTCTTGTCTCCATCGCGAGCGAAAATCATCAATGAGCTTCCGTTGTAATCTCGCCCGTTTAGAAACGTCATTTTGGGAAATGACGATCGAAGTATCCAGAACCACGTCACTGACATGAAGTAGCATTGTTATCCGGCGGCCGGAAATCAGGTGAGACGGCGTCAACGGCTCCATGTCACTCTGCGAGGTGCTGATGTAGGTGAGAGGCCTGTCGTTTATTACAGCCTCAATCTCCGTGATCACTGTGAATAACGTCTGATAATCAACACAGGATCGTCCTAGCACTTTCTTGACAGACGTTTTCGTTATCCCGATCAAACGTTCCCACCATCCCCCATACCATGGGGCACGCTTGATGATGAAACGCCACTCTGTTCCTCTCGAGCTGAGTTCCGCGTGAATCTTGTCTGACGCAAAAAGATGGTTTGCTGCACCCACGTACGTAGTTCCGTTGTCTGATATCATTACGCGTGGGACCGATCGTCGACTGCAGAATCTACGGAAGGCCTGTATGAATGTTTCTGTAGACAGATCGGGTACCAGCTCCAAATGTACTGCACGGGTCGAGGCACACGTGAAGAGACATATGTACGCCTTTGCGTTCCTACCGTCGGTGTCACGCACGTACAACGCTCCGGAAAAGTCCACGCCAATCACAGTGAATGGGTCCGCATCTTGTACTCTCACGACAGGTAACGGTGGCGGATCTGGCGCTGTGTATGCCTTGCCGACGACTCTTCTACATGTCACACATTTCCGTAGAACGTGCTGTACACATCGTCTGATTGCAGGGATCCAATATTTCTGGCGAATGTACGATATTGTAGAATTTGGACCAGAATGTAGAATTCTCTCATGTGCGTCACGTATTACTAATAGCGTAAATGTGTGCTTCTGTGGTAGGAGATACGGAAACTTCGTAGTCTGAGCAACCGGGGCGTTATGGATACGCCCACCACATCGAAGCAAACCTGTATCATCAATGAACAATTTCAATTGATTCACATGTGTCGCTCTCGAGGTACCGTTTCGGATGCACTGGATTTCTTCTACGTACGAAGAAAGTTGACAACTCGAAATCCATAGTTTCTCTGCTTCCAGTAGCTCAGATGAAGTCAGCGATGTTAACTGTGTGACGCTCTTGTCTCTGCAAATCTTAATAAAGCGTAATACGTATGCTGTCACGCGTAGTAGTCTTTGCAAATTACCGTAGTTCTCAATATTAATCAACTTGTGTACTCCATTCACAGCTTCGGGTTGATCTGTGGTACTGGCTGCTGGCCCTGTCGAATCACAGCATGTTTCTGTGACGCAGACGGTTGTCATTTTGGATTCCCATGTAGGCCAACTTCCGGGGTCTGTCTCCCATGATGGTCCTTGAACCAAAGATCGTTTGTCATAAACTGCTCAGCTGAGATACCGCGGGTAAGCAGGTCTGCTGGGTTATCTTGTGAAGGACAGTAACGCCACGCGTGGTTTGGTAGGAGTGTGATGATCTCTGTTACACGGTTTTTCACGAATCGCGGGAGAGTGCGTGTTGAAGCTAGCCAATGTAACACTATCTGACTGTCAGTCCATAATTGTAAACGCTCGATCTTCAACTCTTTCTGTACATGTTTGGCCAGTCGCGCGCCAACAATGGCTGCCATCAGTTCCAAACGAGGCAGAGTAAGCGTCTTCAAGGGAGCGACGCGCGATTTCGCCATCACCAGGGCGCATTCGTGTTCGGTGCAGACGAAAACTGCGGCACCATATGACGTCATACTTGCATCACAAAATACTTGAAGAGAGATGTTTTCGTTCTTCTCTGACGGTGAGCTCTTTAACAGGTAGCGATTTACGCTGTAGGAAGTCACAGTGTTCAGGTCCGTCGCCAAGTCGCACCACTGCCGGTATAAATCACGTGACAAGGGTGTGTCCCACGAATACTCTAATTTCCACAATTCTTGCAACAATGCCTTTGCACGAATCGTCACTGGTGTTAGGATACCAAGGGGATCATACATTTTCGAGATGTGTTGCAATATTTCTCTCTTTGTCACAGACTCTACGAGAGAAATGTCCCTTGTAGGAAAACACAACGTATCTTCAACTGCGTTCCACCTCAACCCGAGAATCTTCGTATCTCTATCAGTGTCCAATACGCCGTCTACACTGGCACTGTCACGCACCACTCTGCTGTTGGAGTTCCAGGAACGCAAGTTGAAGTTGGCAGCCGACATCAAATCACGAGTGTCGTGATAGAATTTCACAACGTCGCTCTCCTGCTGGAAACCGGAAATGATGTTATCGACATAGATATCACGGCGAACATGGTCACTTACCCAGTTGTCCTTGTTGTTGTCTAGATGCTTCACGATGGTTGCACACAGTATGAAGGGTGAGCATGTAGCGCCGAACAACACAGCTTTAAAGCGATAGGTCATCAGTGGACTGTCTGGGTCACGAGGGTCCCGTAACCATAGAAATCTGGTGACGTCACGATCTCTCTCATCCAGAGCAACATGTAGGAAGGCTTTCTCGATGTCTGTCGTCACGGCGTATCTATTCATTCGGAAGCGCATTAAAATGCCAGTTTGATCGTTCAGTTCAAGTGGAGTCGATCGTAAACAGTCGTTCAGGCTCGGCTCGTTTGACGATCTACGACAACTGCAATCGTACACGATACGAATCGGAGTGGTCATCGATTCTTTCCGTACTCCGTGGTGTGGGATATAGTGTACAGGGTATTCAGGCTTGATTTCCTCATCGACGACTTCTATGAACCCGCGTTCATGCTGTTCTGTAATAATGTCGTCGTATTTCTGGAACATGAACGGTTCTCTTCGCAGACGCTGTATCATGTTCTGTGTACGTCTGACGCTTACATCGTAGTTCGTAGGCAACTGAGGGTGATCTTCTTTCCACGGCAGTTTCACACTGTACTGGTTATCCTTGTAAGTGATGCAGGTATCCATGTACGTCTGAAGTTCGTCAGTACCGGAAGTTGCGTCCGTTTCCGGTGCGATCCCAATGGACTCCAGCTTCCAAAATCTCTCGATATCGGCAGCGTTTAGAGGTGACGTCATCACGTTCAACATGTGGTGAGTAGACTCGGCGTTCGTAGTTGGAAGAGGGCCAGAAAGAAGATATCCTAATTTTGACTGCACTGCAGTAGGTCCGTTACCCCGAACAACGCGATTCTGCACGATCTTCCAGTATGTGTCTGCGCCAATTAGCATGTCGATCTCAAACGTCTCATCTGCGGTGACAGGGTGGGCTAATTTTAAACCGCGAAGGTACGTTAGGGAAGCTACATGTCGATGTAAGCTCGGCATCGGAACTGCTATAGTGGGTGTAATTAAGGCGTCAATCGGGATCCGCTCCTTCCTGTCGGTGATCACGTGCACTGTCGCTGTTTTCATAATTTTCACATCTTGCGATGAATGTCCAAATGCTGCTAAATAGATTGTCTCTGTACCAGTCTCTTTAACATGCAGTTCATTCGCAAGTTTCTCTGTGATAAACGATCTCTGGGCACCTTCGTCGAACAATATATTTGCTTCAACAGTTAAGTTCAAGGAACTTACTTGTACGATAGCGGTCTTCAGAAGCACATTAGATCTTGCTTGTGTCGAAGAATGTAGAATCGTGTGTCCCGTGGCGATGCCTTGGAATGGAGTAGCATTTGGGCTCAGCGAAGAGCTCGTTTTCTTCTGTTCACAGATGGCTGTATGGTGTTTGCGCTGACAGTTGCGGCATCTATTGTGGGACTGGCACAGCGAAACTTGATGTGAATCTGACAGACAGTTAAAACATAATTTCTTCTGTTTCACAACTTTACTTCTGGCTTCGGTGGTCTTGAAATTGTTACAGTCTGCAGCTAAGTGTTCACCATCGCAAAAATGACAGGTTGACTTCCGACGCTTGGTGTCTGACCATGGTCTCGACTTCTTCCCAGGATTCCTACTTCCGGTATGGAAGGACGCGGTCGGCATATGAGAGCCGCTCACCGGAAAATCACGCAATTCGCCTTCTCGCATAATGGCAATCTCCTTCTCTATCGCACATCTAAGGTTGGATAGTTGCCAACGGCTGCCTCCGTGGTCACGTGCCATACTCTGTCGTACTGGAGCTGGCAACTTGTCCCTTATAATAGGAACCAGAAGATTCCCATATGACTCTTGTCTCTCGCCTAACGATTCCAGTCCTCTAATCTTCGTTTCTAGATGGTCGTAAAACGACTGAAGACTGTCAGGGGTGTTCATCGGTGGATCTAGTTGGATTAGCGCTTGTATCAGTGCTTCTACTATCTTGTCTGGCTGACCGAACCGTTGCTTAAGCAAGTCGACGGCTTTCTTGTAGTTGGCGTTGGTTAACTGGAAACCCGCTATACACAAACCTGCTGCGCCATCAACTAACGAACGGAGATATGTGAACTTCTGCACGTCCGATAGGGTGTTGTTGAGATGCACGGAACACTCGAAGCTGTCCCAGAACGTCTGCCATTGCACTACATCACCGTGAAATGTTGGCAGAGACATCTTTGGTAGCCTGTGGTGTGAGAGGCTAGGGATGGTCATCTCCGTGGAGAAATCGTGTCTTGTACGCCGTTCGAGAACCGGAAGTTCTGGCTGTATGTCGTCTGTTGTGCGTTGTTCTCCACTCGTCACCGGCTGGCCGTTATTATTCTCATTACGCAACAAGCTCGACGCCACTGGCTGTGTGTTAGCAATAGAACTTCGTTGCTTAAGATTGTCCCTGAGTCTCTGTATCTTCAAGTCAAGATCGAACACAAACGTTTTACTCTCGACCAGTTCCGTCGCTAAATCCTCTGTGTCGTTGTGGTTGATGATCTTGTCGTTGAGCACTTTCACTTCTTCAGTCTCCTCCGTTATCATGTGAAGCAGTCGCTCGTACTCAGACCCCGTTAACTCAGTAGAATCGAATCGCTCTAACTCCCGGGAAATAAGGCGACGATGGCCGTCGCGCATCGCAATAAGCTTCGTAAGCTGCATATTTCGATTCTTCAACTGGTTTCACGGCACCAAAATGTCTAATTGATCGTATAGGAATGAAACGAATGCGTTGTGTCCAGGTTCTCTATATCTTTACTTCAAGTCTATATCAACAACAAAACAAAACAACAACATGATGATGACGTTGACGTCACGTGACGTTCCGCGCAAACGCGCGAAAGCGTCGCAATATTAACGTTTCCCAACAACGTTCCTTATACAACTTTGCTAGTTGTGCTTACAGTGTGTATACTTAAAATTGTCCACCATTGTTATAGCATTATCACAACTAGCCGAACACTGTCCCCTTTTAAACACATTACTTCTCCCAAAACAAATTAATATGTGTTGCAAAGGTTGAAATGCAACATGTATTTTGCTTAATTACGAATACAAAATTGCTGTTTTTGTTTCAGGATAAATATTGCCATATGTAGTCATCTGATGGTGTGCTCTTATCGCTTAATGTTAAGCGTTCAGTTAACTGTTACATTGATAAATGTACTATATATCACTTGTTCTTTATAATATCCATAATCTTTCCTGTTTTTACATGTTAGATGTCACACGTCTAACAAATACCAGTTTGGATTTGGAGTTTGATGAGCAAAGTGAAACTGTTAAGTTTATGGAACCAACAGAATGCGAATTACCTTCAAGCTGGATTTCCGTACAATTTACGGTCTGTACCTTAGTATTTCAGATAAATATTGATATAAACTAGGCATGAGATTAGTAAAAATGTCAGTCTTAAACATTTATTTATAACATTAATTTTTTATTTATTCATTTATTCATTTATTCATTTATTCATTTATTCATTTATTCATTTATTCATTTATTCATTTATTCATTTATTCATTTATTCATTTATGTATGCATTTATTTCTTGCAATCATAGAGCAACTCGTGCAAGTACTCTAAGCTTAACTTGCCTTAACCAGAGTTTCAGAATTAATATTTGAAAAATTCTTAAACTCAGGAAAGGAATCCTGGTCTTAGACAAATGAGTCAAGGGCTTCACCAAACGATCCCAGATCTAGGGCAAATGGGACCTTTTGGACGATTTCAAGGTAAGTTTGCATTTATATAAGTATAAAGGTACAACAATGCAAGTACACCTGAAGAAGATTTATACTTGAAACGGATATTTTTGTAATTAATGTTACGCCGGCTAATGTGTGAAAGAAATGCAAATGCGAGATTGAAAATTCTAAAATTTGATAACACTATGGAAGCAAGTGTAAACAGACGTTTAATGGTTCGTTTGTGGTCACTGTATTTACTTTTGCTGTAATATATAATCATTTTGCGATTTTTCAAACTTCACAGAACCGTTGTATGACAGCACAAAGGCAGAGATTTTGGTGGAGGACATCCCACCTGGTGTAGATGTAGAAATGCTAGAGATGTGTTTTTCCTCGAGACAATTTAAATCGTGTACAGTAAAAGATATCGATTTCGATGAAATTGAGATGAATGCTGTGATAACATTCGATAGTCCGGAAGGTATATTTATACCCACACTCGAAAAAGTGGGGGTTATATAGGATTCGCGCGTGTTGGTCCGTCCGTCCCTCCATCCGTCAAAATTTCGTATCCGCTCCATATCCTGGTAATGCATGAAAGGATATTAATATAACTTTGGATTTGTATTCCCAAAGACCAGATGATGTGTCGCGCCTGTGACTTATCCTTGTCAAATGTCAATGTCAAGGTCACTTTTCAATGTCAAAGGTCAAATAATTGTATTTTGTTTCCGTTTCATATGTTCTTTATACCTGGGAGAAATTTGACATAACTTAAGATTATTATTGGTTCTCCCTATGACCAGACGACGTGTCGCTTACGTGACCAATACGTGTCTGTCAAGGGCCAGAGATCAGATATTTGTATTTTGATACCGCTCCGTAATTTCTAAATGCCTGGAAGGATTTTAATGTTTCTTCAGATTATGATTTCACATGACTAAAAAATGTGTCGCATATATGCCCCGTGCTAATCTGTCAAAGGTAAAGATCAAAGGTCGAGTATTTGCATTTTGTTTCTACTGCTTAATGCATAGACGGATTTAAATATAACTTCAGATTATTACTCCCGATGACCAGATGATGATTTGCGTGCATGACCCATGCCGTTCTGTCAAAAGTCAAGGTCTTAGTTTGCGGTTCAAGGTCAAATATTTGTCCGGATCATAATGTATTCTGGCATGGAGGGATTTTTAAATTACTTGGCAGATGGGATGACCATTGTAAGGTGATATGTTTTTGGCAAGAACCATACTTGTATCTGAAAAGTAACTGTCACATTTTAAGTCAAATTTGACAATCCATATTTTATTACCGCTCCATAACATACTAAATGCATGTAATGTTTTTTTATACAAATTAAGATTATTGTGTCCCATAATACGATGATGTGTCGCATGCACGACTCATGCTTGTCTGTCAAAGGTCAAGTTCACAGTTTAAGGTTAACGGTAAAATGTTTTAATGGCGCATACTATTTTCTGGAATGATGGGGTTTTAAATAACTTGGCAGCAATTATAAGCATCATGAGATGGTATGTCCATGCTGTCAGCTTAAAGGTCATGGTCTCACCTGGAGGTCAAAGGTAAGATATAAGGAATAATGCTTGTGTTTGGGACATGTATTATCTAAATATGAATTCTGCAATAACTCGGAACAAAGCGCTCAAAGAATTCAAGGTAACACTTGAAGGTCAAATACAAGAATGAAGTTTTTGGAGGAAAAATAAGTTTGAACAACATGCAATAATTTTGAAATAATTTGTTTGAAGAGATGATCATTATGAGAAACACCCAGGTACAAGGTATGTAGCTGAAAGGTTACGGTCACTCGTTAAGGTCAAAGGTAAAAATAGTTGCCCAAGGCATATATTGTATTATTCTGTTTACCTTTCAAGTCCATTGTTTCTATTATGCGTGTCGTATTGTCAGTCCAAACATTGTTTTGTATTAAAGCTATACAACTTCAAACATCTTCATCTGTGTCAAGCGGTATGTGGGGGTATTATTCACGTGTATTGAGTTTAAGAATTGTTTTGTTGATAAAATATGAAACTTTATACTATCTAACAATATATATATATATATATATATATATATATTATAACGCTTATAAATTTATGAAGCTCACTACAAGGAGTTTGTAAGTTAGAAATGTGTTACTAACGGACAGAAGGACTGTGCCTTTACAGCAATTCCTACAACAACGTTCATTCTATTATATCATTACAGTGGAGTATACATTGAGTATGGTATGAATAATTTACTACATTTTGCGATTTGTGATAAAACAGGTAAACACAAATGTTTGAAAGAACGTTAGTACTGAGATGGTATCGAACTCACAGCGTCTGAGTTGAATATATAATTGACAATTGACGTCGCTCTAACCAACTGGGCTATACTGACTTAAAATAATAAATTAAATTTCCAAAATACGGTTCTACAAGATTCTCGCAATTCCAACACCAAAATGTAAACACGATACGGGTCAAACAAACGAAACCGTAATTATGTAATGATGTGGTTTTTGAACTATGCGTACATTAGATTAAGCTTTAAATATGTTGTTTTTTTTTTTTGCTTATGTTGCCCCTGTGTTGCCCCCGCGTGGACATTGTTCGCTTTACAGTCCTTTTTAACATAAGAAAACAAAATTATTCTTATTATTGCTGTTAAAATTTCAATGCATGTTTTGACATGTATTTGAAAGCAGTAAAAAAGTATTAAACTAATGCAATCGGTATAACTGCCGAAAATTTTATGTTAAGGTTTCAATTTGATATTCCCATCGATATTGTTATAATTAAGAAATAATTTTCGAGTTATCGTTGTTTTTTCGGACAATAAACTACGATTTGTAGTTCTGATGCCTAGTAATTAAACCACGAGGGCGTTAGCCGGAGATGTTTAATAACCACGCATAAGAACGACAAAGAATTCTTTATTGGCCGATAAACAACGATAATGTGAAAATTATTTCGATTCTGACTTGATTTGACATATATTTTTCATTTGTAATTTGAACTATTTGTTACTATGCTACTCTAAGAATCGGAATTTCTTTTTGCGTTGTTTATTGGGTAGTTTAACAACGATAATTTTATAATTCGTCTATAGAAAAATTAGCGAGTATCATTTATGAATGCACTATTAAATATGCCACACAAATATATTGCTACATTAATGTCAGTTTATTGTCGTTTATTATTTTTGCTAAAAATCGTACAGATATATAAATACTTTTATAAAAAAATGTTCAATCTATTTCTGATACCCAGTACTTCTATATGAACTTAAAATATTTATATTTCTTGCTGTATTATGCATTTAAGATGTGAAGACTGTACTTGATAACCGCCCAATTAAAATAAAAAAGAAGGAGGTGTCTGTGCAAATATATGTTCCGAAGAAACTGTGTACAATCATTGTGCGGGGACCAAAGGAGATCATGAAAAAGGAAAATGAAGATACATTTGAGATGTACTTTGAAAATGAAAAGAAATCAGGAGGTGGTGACGTTGCAGAAATAGACTTTCGGTCAAAGGAAAGCGCCTTTTATATCACATTTGAAGAGAACGGTGGTACGTGAATATTGTTTTATTTTCTAAAGGTATCACATGTTCAAAAATATCGCTTCTTAGCGCTACTCTAAATAAGATACTTCTCATATTAAATTTATTATACGCAAAGAACAAGTTGATTTAAAACTAATATGGTGAATTTAAATTTAGGTCAAGATAAAACTGTCCGATGTAAAAAAGATGTAAAAAACAAAAAACATCTAGTTGTCCATACAATAACTACAGTGCCCTGAGGCTATGTTTCACCAAACTAGGGAGGTTGGTCATAACTTTTAGAGGATCCCTATTGCTTATTGTGTCCTTGAGTCGAATATGACAAGTAGTTAATTCCTATTGGTAATGCGATCACATCGTCAATTTTGTAGATACTTGTACAATTTGTCAGGGCAATTACTGGACAATGACTGTGCAAGCATAGTAGGTAGTTAAAGCATGGCCATCCGTGCTGATTATGGGATCCTGCCTCAAAGGTCAAGTCTAAACTAAACAGCAGTAAGAAATCCTTGTTAGGACCATAAATGGTCGGGCCTAGGTTCTACCGGAATCCGTCTTCACTGGTAAAAGCATGCGTGTATTTGCAAGTTGATGATTCACATCCCTGTTCATGTTCATGTTCAATTCACCGTGTCAGTATCAATATGAGTTTGGACATTCATCACTAACAGTCATAATTGTCCCAACTAAATAAATTTATTGAAAATGTTAATTATTCCTGGGAAATTAGTGAGATTTGGTCCCATTCTAAAAAATGTTTAACCCACAATGCGTTAAAGGGACAGTTTCAAGGCTGTGAGCCCAGTTTTGTTATGTAGTTAATGATTGTTTTTACAATTGCCTTTTAATCAAGTGTGAGTCTTGTTCAACAAATTTAAACTCGTAATGCTCTGCATTGACCGTACCCAAACGAAGATGCCAGTATTTATTATATTTGAGTTCGTTTCGGGGCTATTCCATTTGTATAGAGGGTTGTAAGGCAATCGATCACTTGTCGCCCTTCTTATTCAGAAAGGACATAATAGCAACTTTGCAAATTAACATATACCAAAGTTTATGTCACATGTTCCAAATACAGTACATTATATATAAGGAAGAGAAATACCACTCCCGCTGTAGAAAATATCGGAAAACGTGTCGTTTATGAACACAGAGCAATAGAAATTGTTAAATTTATAAAGCGTTTGTAACGTTTTTCCTCAACATGTTTGAAAACACGTATTTAATTTACACACTATTAAAATGCGATGGTTGTCCCAGAAAATCGCGAACTTTTCTTACTATTCAAAATCCACTGTAACAAAGATGTTTAAAAGTACATATCAATTTAATACTATATTCCGGCTATGTTCAAAAAAATGCAAAACATTCTAAATAATAATAAGAAAAATATCGGTCATTACAAATCACATGGTAAGTCTGTACCGCGCACAATGCGATATCATAACGTCACTAGATGTCCAACGCCACCGACTCCTTCTTATAATAATGACTGTTATGATGAATGCTTTTGTCATGCCGGCTCACCAATTCGTCCAACACTGTACTTAACCAAATGTCATCAAGTGATCTATTCTGATCACTTTTTGTTGAATTTCGTCAACACTATAACATTTCCGACCTCGTAATTTACTTTTCTGCAAGGGGAAGAAGGCGTAGGTCAGATGTGCCAGATCATGTGAATTCCCGACAATAATTTATTGTGATAAGTGTACTCCAGAGTCCTGCTGCCCTCAACACTTTCCATTTTCTTCTTTGTTTCTACTGGTATAAGTTACCTAAGTCCGGCTGTACTGGTGGTTAGCGTGAAAAACTGTTAAACCGGTTGCAATTTTCATATAAACAGACTTAATTTTTTACACTCAATTTCGAATCAAACTTACACAGTTTGTGTGCTACCATAAGAATTATGCAGACGCCAATAATGGGTCAGATTGAGCAACAAATATCAGAGTTATAGCCCCATATTTTTGGCAAGAAAAATGCCCAAAACGCTGGCAACAAATACCGGAGTTATGGACCCATGTTTGTGGGGAAAATGTAAAATGTGCCTTTTGCCTTCATGGAAACTTTATTTTTCATCCAATCTTTATCAAACTGCTAGATGTTTTGTATGACCATTAACTAAGCTAAAGCCATAAATGTGACAGACTGGTGCCACATACACTGGAGTTTTTTACCTTTAATTATAAAAATAATGCAAACCGGACTTTGTGCAGGATATGGACTTGTTTGCACCAGATCTGGACCAATCTTACTTCGTTTTTCTATGACCATAAGATCTCCGGCGAATTATAATATAAGAACTGTAAATGGAACGTCTCACTCCGCTAAACAAGCCGGCACCCATGACTTGGCTTTAATCAGCCGTCACCGTTAGCTTGCCAAACTGCAGCATTTAACACTTGTGCTCCGAAACGGCTTGTGAAATGTTGAAACCAGAACATATTTCCAGGTCCCTTACTGTTGATTCCCCTAAGTTATTTGTTAGTTTTGATAAGCAAGGACAAGGCAAGGAACTAAAGATATATGACAGTTAATCCGCTAGACAAACAATTTAACACCAATATGGAATACACCTTAATAGTATTTGTCCAAGCTTGCGGCAGCAGTTAGGTGCTCATCTTTGCCAGTACTTTGGAGAGCCATTTGAGCCATCCTGGCTCTGTTGTTTTTCTATTTTGTGCTTTTCTAAATATAATATTTCTGTTGTCCATTTTGAGTGTGTATCCTTTTGTTTTGCAGGTAAGTTATTTGGGACATTTATAAAAAAATATGAACATCTATGAAAAATTCCCCTTTTTGAGAGATTATCTATAAACGATGCAGAGCTCCATATAGTTATTTCATCAATGTATATAATTCTTCTTCATTCTTTTTTACTATTTCAAACAGTTGCAAAACGCGTTGTCGACAGAGGTAAACATCGACTAATGAGTCAGAACATTGACGTTGAGCTTTTTATTCCAAGTCGGTCAACACAAAAAGCTCCATCCGGGAACATTAGCGATGAAAAAAACAACAAAGTCGTGGAGTTAGAAACAGAAACTTCTCCAGCAAACACTGTTAAAGTCCGAGGTTATAGATCCTTTAATGTGCTATCAGTTGGTACATAATATCGATATCAACCATAAGGAATTATTTAAACTAATGTATATGGTTTCTAGAAAATGATAAGAATAAAATATACAAATAAGACTTTTAAAGTGAATTATGTATACAGACGTGCACATTAAATGTTGTATTTCTTAATTTCTTAATTTAGTTGCCAACGCTGTTGCCGATAGAAAACACACTCTTGAAGGTAAAGCGGGCCCTCTCCAAACACTACACACAAACATAAGATCAAGCGTCCTAGAACATGCGTTTGACGGCACACAAAAACAGATTCTGGTGGAAGACATCCCACTTGGCGTTGATGATGATATGCTAGAGATGTGTTTTTCCTCGAAAAAACTTAAATCGTGCACAGTTGATAACATTGACTTTGCTGAAACTGAGATGAATGCTGTGATAACTTTTGAGAGTTCAGAAAGTAAGTTTATAGTTTTTTGTTTTATTTTGAAAATAACTGATCAATTAAAACTAACTTCATTCTACTTTATTTATGTCGCAGGTGCGAATGTTGTTGCCAGAGAAAAATATTTTTTAAATGTACATTTTGCGTAAAAGCTACGTAATTAACAAAGAAAGTGATTGCGTTATATGTTAGAACAATCGTTGCATTTGTTCTATTGCATAGCTTACATTTTGTGAAGAAAACAAAACATTATCTTTTAGTGTAATTTTCTATCGGCTAAAATATCGACAATAAAATGTTATATTATTAGCAGTAATTTACTGAACCAAATGCCCATGACGTCATAAATGTTTATATTTTTTAATTAAGTTAACTTTATTCATTGACCATAAGTTTTATATTCTTTAATTTTTCTTTCTTTCCAATCTATTCAGCCACCACTGTCTCTTCAGCCACCCCCAGAATTATGGAAATTACTTGTTATTTCATATTCAACTTGTGTTAGTTATATGTTTTGTAACAATTTTATCTCACAAATACAGTTATTGTTTTATTTTTATTACGAACTTTAAATTTTGTCTTGCAAAATAAAGATATTTGAAGAAATTCTCTGAAATCGCTACACTTTATGTGTATAACCCGGGATTTTTGTGAACATTTATTTTGAAACAGTCATTTTGTGTTTGCTTATTTTAATACATGATGCTTTTAATAAATTATATCAAAATTATTACAACATTTACGTGCTTTCATATCAAAATTAAGACTGGAACAAATCATAGGAAACATGAAAATTCATAGGTCCTAGGTGCCTTCATAGAATTGTTCAGTAAGTAAGTGAATGGCTGATCTTTAAGTTATCTGGCCTTTAGGTTTGAGGAGAGACCTTAAATTTAAAGATAAAAGCCTTAGTGATGTTGAAATTGTGTTCATTTAGGATATAAAAGCAATTTAGCCCTTAAGCGGCCGCATATACAGGAACAGAGGCTAAATAATGGTTATCAGTTCTTCTGGTAGTATGGCATTATATTCACTAGTGATCATTAGACCAACTGTTTAGAACCGATAGTTTCTGTGTGTAAATTTGACATTTGCCGCGGTAGAATGACTGACCAAATTTACTATTTTCGGCGTTTTAAATGATTGAGCATGAGACATTATGTAGTAGCTGTATATCAAGCAGCAGCTTAAAGGTACTTATACTAAAAGGTCTTAATTTTTTGACTGCCCGTGCTGTTACAAACAATGCATAAAGCAACATGTATTTGATTATCACAAAGCTCACAATACACTCACATCGTGCTAGAGCAATAATGTTATTTTCAAATAAATCTAATTGATACGTGTATGAATATGGACAATTTGTAACAAGGTTTTCATACGACTTTAGCGTATTTTATGTTTTTAGAGAGCATCAGTAAATTGTATTGTTAAAAACAACTAATATGTCTCACTAATACCTACTATATATTATGTTGTAGAAATGGTATGCCAAGGCAATTTTGCGATATGTTGTTTTAGTAATGGATATTGTTGTTTGATTCGAAATGCTGACGTGTAACATATCTGCGTAATAATTTCATGACCAATATAATTACACATTGATTCTAACTCTAATATCAATTTATTTTAGATGTGAAAACAGTACTGGAAAACCTTCCTATAAAAATCAAGAACAGTGTGGTGACTGTACAAATATATGTTCCTAAGAAACTGTGCACAGTCATTGTGCGGGGAACAAAAGAGATAATAAAAGAGGAAAACGAAGATACATTTGAAATGTATTTTGAAAGCGAAAAGAAGTCAGGTGGTGGTGAAATTGCAGTAATTGACTATCGGTCAAAGGAAAGTGCCTTTTATATCACATTTGAAGACGAAGATGGTAAGTACACTTTTATGGATATTTTCATTCGAAAAAAGTGGTTTATTTAACCATCATTATGATGAAGTTTTGACATGTTCGAGATTGTGGTTATGATACGCGAACGGAAATTTTTTCTAATGGGTAAGACATTTTCTACTTACTTCTTAGCAATAAAGGGGTTTTGTATGTTTCCAAATTATTATTCTGTACACTTTAATTTTATTAACTGTATTCATACACAATGAAAAGGTTACTGTGTTAAATTACATGTTTGCAGGAATTTCTTGCGACAATTATGGGCTTATAGCTTTGCAAAAACTGGAATCAAACACAGCTGAACACAGCTATGTATTCGCTCGCCCCTTTTCATTGTATATATCTATTTATAAACGTCGAACTTTCTTAATTGCAGTCTTATTAGTTATTTTTACGCACCGTATGTTTTCATTTCCAAAACAGTTGCAAAACGGGTTGCGAACCGAGGTGGTCATCGCCTTATGAGTAAAGCCATTAACGTGGAACTGTTTATCCCAAGCCGGTCAACAAAACCATTGGATTTCCAAACAAGTACATCTGCAATGGAGGGTATGGAGGAAGATTTTAAATCGTTAATTGCATCGAACGATGAAGAGCTTGTGTTTGACGGCACTCAGACAGAGATTTTGGTTGAAGACATCCCACCTGGAGTAGATGTAGACATTCTGGAGATGTGTTTTTCCTCGAGAAAGTTGAAGTCGTGTACAGTGGAAGATATTGACTTTGATGACGTTGAGATGAATGCCGTTATAAGGTTTGAGAGTCCAGACGGTAAGTTAATATTGGCTTTTGATATATATTGTAACTTACTAAGAAATTTATTATAAACAATATGTGTCTGCTTCATTTTTTCTGTCTTTTAGCTGCACTGAACCAAATGTGTGCATTTTTATTTGGAAGCTGCTGCGTGTATACATAATTTAAAAGCAAGCTGTCGCTCATTATGTTAAACCATTATATTAAAAGAAAACTACAGGGACTTTTTCTATTTTCAAATTTGTATGTGAAAGTTTTTTGTACTCTTATAAATAAATGTTATCGTTTCAATTGTGTAGTTTTAATGTATAACTTTAGGCCTATTGTATGTATATATATATATTATAACTTGCCATTGTTCCGCTGAACTGTATATTGCATCGTTTCTAATACCTTTTAATGCTTACATTTTACTACATCTTTGTTTACCACTGTTCAATTGTAAAGTTACATTTATTCTTGGTTGTCTTTTAGTTATTGACAGAGTAAGAATGTCTGCGCTCCTTTCAATCCGGCAATGACTTCAACTTGTGTCAATAATATTTTCAAATATATTGCCTGAAATTTAATAGCACTATCTCCACATTAAGAACAAAATAGTTACCAAACATAACTTTTATTTCTTTATAAAGCCTCAGTCACACATTCCCGATTGTGCATGCCGTTCTTGTGCCGACAGCGCCCGAAATCAAATCTGTGAAAATGCCGGGATAATATTATGCGATTCGGGGCTCGAAATTCTTTTTTTTATCAAAAGATCGAATATGTCCCGGAAGCGTCCCGACAGCGTCTTGACAAAGTCCCGACAGCGCCCCGATTCTCCCGAATGTGATCCGACAGTGTCCCACCAGCGTCCCGACTGCATCCTGACATTCCCGACTTTTTTTGTTTGTATCGTAGAGCTGTCGGGACTCTGTCAGGAGCCATAATTGGGAAGCATTCATCGTGGACCGCCGTCAAAAACATGTCCATGAATAACAAACACACACAAACACGCGCAACACTCACGATATACACCAGACGTAATATATGTATATATAAAGTTTATGCTATATCATTCTTATTCCACCGGATATTGTCCAGACAGCATCCCGACACTGTCCCGAGTCTGATCCGATACAGCATAATATATCCCGACAGAGTCTCGACTATTCAAATTCGGATGAGTCTCCCGTATGTTCAGGGACAGACCTAACTGTCGGGACTTCTTGGCCGATAATACCGAACGTGTCCCGATGGTTTCCGATTCTCAGGACAGTGTCCCGAAAGCGTCCAGACTGTTCCCAACAGCGTTCGGTAGTGTTTCGATATTCCGGACTTTCTTATTATTTGTAATGTAGCGCTGTCGGGACGCTGTCGGGAGCCATAATCGGGAATGTGTGACTGAGGCTTTACACATTTTAAACAATTTCGGCCAACAAAACTTCAATGCTATAATATTCATGACTGAAACTATTTTGCAGCGTAAAGTCCCAAAATGTTACCATAAAGACTGTGATATTGTTAAATCCACAGTTTCCGTGAATCAAAAACATACGCATAATTTGTTGGTGTAATAGTGTGTTTAAGTAATGTCATTCAGTGTGGATTACTAGCGTATAACAGGAACAAATTGGACTTAATGACAAAACAGACAGTCGCATTAAAGTCGTTTTCAGTTTCAATTAAGTGTAATATGTAATATGTAATCTAAAAATAATATGGCTTGAAAAAGTACGATATGTCGTAAAAACAAATGTTGTATTAATGTATAAATGTAAGATAGGTCGCCATTATTACTTACTAAATTTCTTTAACAAAAATTGGCATTTCAACAATTATTTCATGACAATATTTAGTTTTTAGGTATTCGTTGTGCGTGCTTGTAACAGCAGCTATTTAAAATGATTTTTATCGTATTTAAACAGCGTCTTGCGGACGAGTAAATGACAATTACCACATTTATAAGTAAAGTCAAGCCCAGTCAGATATTTATTATATTCCAAAAGAACATTGCCAAGACATACACAATTAAATAATACACGAAGATGACACAATACAGTGTAAGTGACAAAATGTAATTTCTGATTGTGACAAAATGTATAAATTGTATATAAAAGGAAAATAAATAATGATTGGAGAAAAGCATGGAATAAATATTGTGAGGCATAAGGTAAGAAAGAAATCCAAGCATACTCCATTACGTTTTCGGATCGTTAAGCATGTCATTTGCCATACATAAGAAATTGCCTATATTTCTTAAAAGTTTTTCATTATTACACGACATCAAGCGGTTAAATTTTGTAACACTGGGCCATTGGATATAGTATCTGGGTAAGTATTTACTACGTAATTCCCTATACAAAGGACAAACTAACAAAAAGTGATATTCATTTTCTATAACATTCATAGTACATTTCTTGCATATTCTAATTTCACTATTTATATTTCTATATATACCTTCTTCAATATTTAAGTTATGCGCTGAAAATCTAAATCTTGTAATTAATACTCTTAAGTTTGTGTTATTAATGCAAAATAAGTATTTTTCAATTATAAATTCTTTTTTAACGTTAAATTAAAAATCTAATTTCTCAGAGTTTCTAACATTGGAATACCACTGTTATAGATAATTATCATATAATCTCATGACAACGGCTGCGATTTGTAGGTTTGAAACTAATTCACAATCGAATAAATAGGCAAAACCAAGCTCATTTAACATTTCTTTAACGTGTATTGTCCATGTATTAATGAGGTAACCTCCAGTCGATTTCATGTCACAAATTTTAAATGAAAGGGATTCAGGACATTTCTTTATTTTATACCAAAATTTAATGATTCTAATTTTCCTAAACAAACTTAAAGGAAATCTAGCTAATTCACCATAAACTGCGGCGTTGCATGTTTGCTGACGCACACATAAAATTTGCTTTAAAATTTTAAGTTCATCTCTCTCGATATCCTGAGATCTATGAAATCCCCACACCTCAGAGCCGTAGTTGAGTAAAGGACTTATCATCGCATCAAATAATTTTAATTTGTCACGTATGTCAAAAACCATGGTATCAAATAGCTTGTTTAAAGAGAACACAGCACGCAGTGCCTGTTCGGATAATTGTTTCTGAGCTTGCAAAAATGTTCCGTTTTGTGATAAAGTGACATCAAGATATGTGAATTTATTAACACTATTGAGTATAATGCTATCAAAGCGAATATCCGCATTTTCCATTTTATTACCTTTTCTACAAACCATGACATAGCTTTTTTCAATATTTACTGTAATACCTAACATGTTACAATAACTGTGAAGACTGTTCAACTGATTTTGGAGTCCTTCTTTAGTGTATGAAAAAAGTACAGTATCATCCGCAAATAACAACATGAATAACTGCATTTCGTCAATAGTTATTGCATCAAAATTGTCTTGTTTAATATATTCTTCCATATCATGTATATAAAAAATAGCAATGGCGAAAGGGGCTCACCCTGTTTGACACCCATGTTACTGTCGAAATATTCACTGTACTGTGATCGTGCATTACTATAATTATTATTATTAGTATTATTATTTGATTTGACATGTACACAACATTTAACTTCTTCATATATCTTTTTGAGCATATTTACAAGTTTGGTGGAAGCTCCATATTGTAATAATTTGAACCATATACCGTTTCTATAAACAGCATCAAATCTTTGCGAAATCTACAAAAGCGCAGTATAATTTTCGTGTATCATGATGTATAACTTTATTTATAATAGAAGACAATTCCAAAATACAGTCTACTATGCTTCGTTTATCTCTTAAACCATACTGACAGTCAGTAATGAGGCTAATGTCGTCAGCCCATTTACTTAAACGAGCGTCTACTAATATAGAAAATATTTTGGAAAAAATACTTGTTAGTGTTATTCCTCTATAGTGTTAACATCATTCATATTACCTTTTTGGGCACTGGCACTATAATACCTTTAGTCCAACTTTTATGATAAAGTCAATTTGCATGCATATAATTAAAAGGTTTACATAGAATACGTACAAAATGTTCGCTGCTTTCAATAAACATTTCTGGCGTTAGATCATCTATACCACCTTATCCTTTTTTAACAAACTTAAAGCTTTTACAACTTTATCCACTTCATCCACTGTAAAATCACTATCGAATAAAAAGCTAACCGGCACAACATGGGGGGCAGATGCAGCAATCCTCAAGAAGATGTACATGGGCAGCGTTAGACCAGTCCTTGAGTATGGGGTGACGGCATGGGGCACAGCAAGCAAGTCAAATTTTGACAGAGTCAGCAAGGTGCAGAACCAGGCGGCCAGAATCATCACTGGCGCCATGCGGTCAACCCCTATTCAAGAGCTGGAAACCATCACGGGTCTTGAGCCCATAGAAGACAGAAGGGACACCAAACTCCTCACCCAGGCAGCAAAGTTCAAAAGACTGCCAAATCATCCCATGAAAGACAGACTGTGCCAACCAACAAAAGGAAGACTGAAGAGAGGGAGCTTCATCCACCAGACGAGGGTTTTGGAAAGGAAATGCCAAGATATCCTGGATCAAGAACCCAAAGATATCCCCCCGTACCTTGAAAACCCAGGCTGGAGCGATGCTGAAAGACCCCAGATACACAGCAGTATTCCTGGCATTGGCAAGAAAGACTCCCAGAGCGATGCTGAAAAGAAGTCCATCTCCATGGAACACATCAACAACTCCTACCCACAACACAACTGGACTCATGTCTACACTGATGGGTCTGCTGACCAGGCTGTCAGAAGTGGTGGTGCCGGAATCTACATCAGGTATCCAGGAGGTAGAGAACAACACATCTCCCTCGCTACTGGCCTCTACTCCACCAACTTCAAGGCTGAAGCAGTAGCGCTCAAGACAGGTGCAGTCCACATTGAGCACAGTCCACTCTCCTCCAACAACGTTGTGTTCTTCAGCGACGCAAAGTCAGTCCTGCAGGCCCTAGACACTGCCAGAGACAAAGAACTGAACGACCTGTCATCTGCCTTGACCTCCCTGTGCAGAGCCCACACGGTCGTGCTGCAATGGGTCCCCTCTCACTGCAACATACTAGGCAATGAAGCCGCAGACACTCTGGCAAAGGAGGGCACCACAAAAGAACAGAATGACAGGTCAACCACCTTCAAAGAAGCCAAGACCATCATCAAGGCAAAGCAACACACCAAGTGGCTACAACAGCACCCACGATACAACCGAAATGACCCATACCACCTGGTCTCAAGATCTGAGCAGGTCCTCATATTCAGGCTGCGGACAGGCCACAACCGTATGAACCACCACCTTTTCACCAAGTTCAGATTTGGCCAGTCAGACCAGTGCCCCTGTCAGACAGATAGCATGACAACAGAACACTTGCTGCAGTCCTGCCCACTACACAATGGCCTCAGGCGCCAGATCTGGGCGGAGGAGACCACGATGCAAGGGAAGCTCTATGGCAGTCTGGAGGACCTGCGGCGCACGGCGACCTTTGCGCAGAGAGCTGGCGTGTCCATCTGAGTGATCGACAAGAAGAAGAAATGCTTCATTATCACAAATACTTTAAAATGCACAAAAAACTCTTCTTTACTGATATTATTTTCTTGGGGTTTAGATTTGCGCAATTTCTTTCTTTCTTTCCTAAATTTATGAGGTGGCGGTTTAACCAGATTATGCAATTTATTCTTTAGTTTTAAATTGCATTTACGTTTTTGGTTGTGTGTTGTATTATTGTAACAGATACGTTTTTTTATTAATACGGAATACATCAGATTTATTATTTTTAAATGCTCGATTTGCAGATCTTAACTCACGCCTAGATTGTTCACTTTCATTGTTAAACCATTAATTTTTACATTTATGACCAGATTCGTGCCTCTTATGTTGATAGTTTTTCCACATGCAGCAAAGGCATTATAGTATAATAACTTTGAAAATGATTCCATACTGTCATCAAAATCACATTGACCGCTTATAATGCCATAAGCAATAGCTTGAAAGTCCTCTTTACATGACACAATATTTGTTTTAAATGTTTCTACATTATCACTACTCCATGTAAATTGGACATATGTTGCACCATTAATAGTACTTTCTGACTTTTAATTTATATCCGCTTGTAATACAAATGATGTTGGAACATGAGACGGGAATCTGTATAAATCATGGACAGTAAAATCTTTAACTAATGGAAATAAATCTCCCGACACAATCAGGTAATCAATAACAGTATTACCGTAATTGGACAAATACATATAATTCCCCATATTAGCGTCATTACCACTTCTTCCGTTAACTATGTTTAGAGTTACTGGATAAACACAAACAATGTAATGCCTGATGTGTTAACGCACTTATTCAAATAATGTCTGATTGGAAATGTACATGTATCAGTTGCGTAACTTGTTGCTAATGTTGGTATAAACCGTTCCCAATCATTAAAATTGGACAAAATATGAGATCGTTAACCCGTACGAGAGTTTAAATCACCTAAAATTGCAGTTAAACCAAGATCACTGTATTTTCTTACACCATATTCTAACAATGAAAAAAAAACAGTTTCATCAGAACAGAACAATAGAACAGAACATTTTATTTAAGACTTGTACAAGTACATCGTCTACAACAAATATAAATATAATGCATGCAATCAACATGACATAGCGTAGTGTTAAATAATTCTAATCAATGCGTATTTCGATCGAGGAATTCGGAGGATGAACGTTAACCGTGTCTTAATTATTAACGAAAGTTAGTGCATTTCTAACATTCATAGCTTCCTTAATAAACTTACACAGATTAAAAACATCTGATTTATTAGTTGAATTTAAAAGCTGGGTAAATTTATAGACAGAAGGTTTTACATAGAAATATCTTCTAATATATTTTTTTTGATGTCAGTATAACAATTGCAAATAATGGCAAAATGGTATTCGTCCTCTATATCTGTAGAATTACAAAGTGTACAATATCTTTCCTCTCGTGGAATTCGATTATATTTTCCTGTTTGTATTCTGAGTGGAAGTCCATTTAATCTTAATCTACTCATGTATAAGCGATAACGTTTTGATAAAACATCTAAATATGGCTCGTAATAATGTGTTGATTTACACAATTTATACTGACACAACATTGAGCTGTTGTCAATTTTTGACATCGTTTCTTGTTTAAAGGTGTCTATAATACGGGTTTTTAACTCATTCAAAAATAAATCCTGATTGATACTGCTAACATTATCAAATACGTATGCAAATCCATAATCAGCTAACAACTTTCTTATATTTGCTGCCCAATTTAAACGTCCGTTATAACTATCAATAACAGATTGGGAATAAATAGTTTTAACAATAATATTGTTTGAGCTAGCAATTTTCAGCCAGTATTTAATCATTCGAATATATCTACTAATAAACAATGGGTAACGTCCCAACTCACTATATGTAATTGCATTACAAGTATTTATTTTAACCTTTAACAATCGCTTGCAAAACTTAAGGTGGACTCTTTCAAGTTCCTTTGACTTAGTATAACCCCATACTTCACAGGAATAATTCAATATAGGACTCACAAAAGCATCAAATAACTGATACATTGTCTTAGGACTTAAGTCAAACTCCTTACATTTGCATAAAAGAATGTTCATTGCTTTCAAAGCTTTACCAACTAGGTGTTCCTGATTTAAAATAAAATTTCCAGTGTAATTAAAAATTGTTCCTAAATAGTTAAAATCATTTACAACTTCTATTTTTTTTCCATCGTATGACCAGTTTTCAATATTTAATAATCCACCCGTTTTACGAAAAACCATAATTTTAGTCTTCGAAGTATTTACCTTGAGTCCCCATGTATCGCAATATGACTTTCAACTATTTAAATGTTGTTGTACCTCACATGGGGTTTTACCTAAAAATTCATCCCTATTATAATAAATCGACGTGTTTGGCGGTATATAAACAAAGCATAAATATAAATCCCTCTCAGTGTTAAAAATCGTTTATCGGCTTTAATCCATATAAAACCACTACTGACTGTTTCACACACCGCTATTCCCTTCAACAAGTAGATTATGCCAAATTGTATTACTTACCTGTTCGTTGATCGTCAATCTTGCTTATCCATAATTATTTTGATTATTTTATATTTCCAGACAAGTATAATAATAAGGAAGTAATATTTATAATAGAAAATTCCCATCACTTTTCAGACAGTTCACAATGGTATGTTTGGTAGTTAATCCTCTTACTTGTTTATGTTGCTCATTTATATTAATTTTTTATAAACCGATTTTTTTTAACCGTTGCATTTTTCACTTTAACCATATTCAAGTTAGTTTTTACAGTTCAGTCGATGTGTCATCATGCCTTGAATAAATGGCAGTTTGTATACGACCCCTTATTATGTCATGTGACAAACAGGATGTTGTTTTAATAATTGGATACCTCTCTTACAAATCATGAAATGTGCGAGAACGCTTTCACAGTTTGCTTAGTGTAATAACTATAATTATTAGCATCTACAAAAGCAACATATACGTGCAGTGAAAGTTTATGAATGTGAAGTATTTATGTGTCTTTTTCAATTTGTCATGCAATTGAACTAAAAATCATATCCATTTCATAACGTTTTACATATAAAAAGCATATGCATGTGATATGCTAACTCACATACTACCGACAATTTATGTAATGTTTTGTTTTTCCGCGTTACTCTACTTTTCAAAAAATACTTGCATGCTGCAGATTATCCTTATATTGCTTACAATATATGTTCAGTATATCTATAATCGGGATAGTGAAACATTTTTGGGATATACTATTTTCTCATATTTAATAAAGTGAATGTTTCAGCAACAGGCTTTATATTAATCTATTGATTTATTGTGGAGGAAAACACAGGATATTGTCATCGTTGTTTGTCTGGGCCATACAGTTTATGATCTCGGTTGTGGTGACAGCAGGAAGCCCAGACTACTAAGGATCCATTACCATTGATCTCAAAGATAAAATATTGTTATCATTTGTCTAGTACTAATAAGTTGATTACACAAAGTGGTACTAAGTAAACGATCCCTATAGCAGATTTCTAAGGCGAAGAAAGTTAAGACTATGTGTAGTCTATTTTTATCAAATTTGTCAAAATACTTACATTAGAATATGTGTTTATAACCTACATTTATCTGACACATCCTACTTAATATAAATTATATCATAGGTTATTGTAACTTAATGAAATAACGCGAGTTTTAAAGTAATGTGTACAGTATATATATAAAACAATTAACACGTTGGGAAGAATATACGTCACTTCCGGTTTGAAACAAAATGGCGTGTCGATAGAAATATGCGCAAAATCATGTTGTATTTTATGCTATACTCGCTTATAAACGCGTTAGTTATGAAAACTGATACGAGAAGTTAATTTTTATGGCTTAACCTATGTTTATTAAGAATAAATAACATTTGCTAGAAGGGTTGCCTTTCACCTTTAAGTATTGTAATGTTAAGCAGATTATACAAAATTTATACCCACACTTGATTCGATATAAATTTCCAGTCTGACACGTGTGTTAGAGGTCAAAAAATGTAATTACAACTATCAATCCAACCACTTAAAATCGTCGTTTTTATAACGTTATTCACTAAAAAGGTGTAAATGAATTTTGGATTTCAACTATAAATCCAACCCCTGAAAACACGTTATATTAATAAATTTACTGACAATGTAAAAATATATAGATATATGTGTGTGTAGAAGGGACAATGATCGCCCGGCATTTATTACCTAATTATATGTATGTACATATTTTGAGAACACCTGAATGTACGTTGGTCATAAAAAATATTAAAATATTAAAAATATACAATGATATGTAATGCCACACATAGCTCCTGTTGTAGATTGAACATGTAATTTTATTTCATGTACACTTTACAACATATTATATATTTAAGAAATGATTTCGATGTTGAGTTGTTTATCTGTAAAAAGACAACGATTGAGAGTTTTGATGCACAAGAATCACGCCACAAGGGCGTTAGCCCGAGTTGTTTTATATACGCGCTTCAAACCGATTCTAACATGACCTGACAACATATTCTGCAATTAAAATGCGAACTACATTTGCAGATTCGGAACTACTTTTTCGAGTTGTTTACGGGCAATTTAACAACGGACAATGTGCGCGTGTCATGTTACAGTGTTCGTTTAACAAGTGTTTTCTGAAGAGTTCTGTGTGTTTTCAGTTTACCGTATGCAATATGATAATTTAAGTCCAAAGTAGCTGTACTGTTATATTTCTTTATTTCAGATGTGAAGAAAGTACTGGATAACCGCCCAATTCAAGTAAAGAAGAATGTGGTTACTGTGCAAATATATGTTCCAAAGAAACTGTGTACAGTCATTGTGCGGGGACCAACGGAGATCACGAAGGAAGAAAATGAAGATACATTTGAAATGTATTTTGAAAACGAAAAGAAGTCAGGTGGAGGTGAAGTTGAAGTAATCGACTTCCGGTCAAAGGAAAATGCCTTTTATATCACATTCAAAGAGGAAGATGGTATGTGTAAAAAATACCACTCTAATTTCGTGAAAAACTGCATATAGGGCTAGGCTGACATTTTTCTTTTATTTTAGCTTTTAGCTTAAAAATAATATCCTATTATTAATAACGCATCCTAACAGTTAACGTTATTTTATGTTGTTCCCATTCGAACAAAACAATTCCAATTTTCAGTCCTATGTAGGTTTTTGTTGATCTTACATAACTGTTGAATACTAAAGACCTCTTATGTGTTTATGCCTACATATATAATTCAGTATGTTTAAAACTCGTTTCAAAAACAGTTGCAAAACGGGTTGTGAACCGAGGTGGTCATCGCCTATTGAGTAAAGACATTAACGTGAAACTTTTAATACCAAGCCGGTCAACAAAATCATTGGCGTCCGAAACATCTGCAATAGACACACATCTCACAACATTGGAGAAAGAGGGTAGAGAGGGAGATTTTCAATCACCAATTGCATCCAACGATGGAGAGCCTGTGTTTAACGGCACTCAGACAGAGATTTTGGTGGAAGACATCCCATCGGGTGTAGATGAAGAAATGCTGGAGATATTTTTTTCCTCCAGAAAGTTGAAGTCGTGCAACGTGAAGGATATTGATTTTGATGACGTTGAGATGATTGCCGTGATACGGTTTGAGAGTCCTGACGGTCAGTTTATCTTATATAATATCAGACTATATTTTGAGTAAAGAAACCATGAGAAAATTGAAATCATCAAGGATGTCTTCCTTTATTATATTTATACGTTTATTTTAAAAACAAATAAAGTGTAAACCTATGTTAGTTAAGGCAATTTTATTCTATGCAATTTTACTGAATAGTTTTGTTCGTTTGCTTTGATTGTTTGCTGTGTTTGCTGTTATCATCGTTTTACACACACATTTGGTAATACGTTGCATCACTTTAAACTATTTTTTTTAAATTAATGATTCATTAGTTTGAGTTGTTTCACAATAATGTTTAGAATTGTTTTAAACAAAGGGGAATCAACATATTGATTCGTAATATAAATTTGCAAATGAATATTCTCATAATAAATATATTATTTCAGATGTGAAGACAGTACTTGATAACCGCCCAATTAAAATAAAAAAAAATGAGGTGTCTGTGCAAATATATGTTCCGAAAAAACTGTGTACCGTCATTGTGCGGGGACCAAAAGAGATCATGAATGAGGAAAACGAAGATACATTTGAGGTGTATTTTAGTCATAAACAGAAATCAGGAGGAGGTGAAATTGCAGAAATCGAATTCAGGTCAAAGGAAAATGCTTTTTATATCACATTTGAAGAGGAGAATGGTAAGGATTCTTCTTTGAAAATGTTACTAAATAATTATTTCAAAACCATTATGTCTCTCGATCCCGATATTTAATCATATTTTTTACCTGTATGATAAATTATAAAAGTTAAATATACATGTATTTGTAAACATTATTTATGTTTTGTATATGAAAACATAAACATACACTGTAATAAACTGTTTCGTATCAATGGTACGTAATATAAATATATATTATTTTCCGGATATAATATATTTGATTTTTCACATTTTTCCGTTTGTAAAACACGCTTCGTTGTTGGTTTTAATATGTTTGTGAAACACTCAATTACCCAAAGCATTTTATACAGATACGTAATGAAATAAACATACACCTTGTTAAACCTTATTCCTGGCTAAATTAGTTCAATAATCTTAGATATATATATATATATATATCAGCATGATTTTACTGCGTTTGGCGTTACGCCATTAAATTACAATATCATTAAACATTGTAACTAAATAACATTTTGTTTTTTTTTTTTTAGTATTTTTGAGTGTTGATTAAACCTATGTGTGTGTCTTTTTTGTCTTTTTCTAAAAATTTTAAGAGTGCTTTATAATATTGTTCTACGTAAAATCCTATTTAATAATTTCTATAGTAATTACGTTTAAAGCTGAGAGAATCAAATATAAGCAAATCTGTTTTTTGGAAGATATCCATGGCTAACTGCTGTATATTTTAACTGTGAAAACGAGTTTTATCCGTTTTTCTCCAACAGTAGCCAAAAGTGTTGTCGACAGAGGTGACCACCGCATAATGCGTAAGGACGTGCAAGTGGAGCTCTTGATTCCAAGTCGGTCAACAAAAGTCTCGTGTGCACCGACGAATAATAGAGATAATCAGGACATAAAGGTTTCAGAGAATGAAAACGATTATGAGGATGCAGAATCCCAGCCAGTAAAGACTGTTATGGTGAGAGGAGTCAGTAGAATGGCCAGCAGAGACTCTGTACAGTTGTATTTCGAAAACAAGAACAAGGCGGGCGGAGGTGAAATAGAAAAGCGGTTCACGGATGATGAAGACGACGATATTATGTACATACAGTATAAAGACGAATCAGGTGTGAAAATTATTCTTTCATTTGTTTTAAAGTTGTCACTTTTTGATCAGTTATTACCGTATACCTTTAAAACGAGATAAATTCTCCTGTCTTGTATCGTCTATAAACGAGTCACAGATTGTAAATTGTTTTGCAGTTTGACGACCCTTTTATTTGTGTAATGATAATCGGTTTGAACGAAACAATATGTGATACATCATATCTTTACATTTAGTTGCCAAATCCGTTGTTGGAAGACCACACACTATTGACGGCCATGCGCTAGAGGTGGCGTTGTATACTGCACCCGTTCCCCCACCCAGCTATCCAAACAAACTGCTTATCAAAGGACTAAATCCCAAGATAACATTCAGCGTCCTGGAGCTGTACATGGAGGCTAAAGCGGGTTTTAGTCTGGTAGAAGGATCCATGGCGTACCATGTTGACAACGAAGACACTGTATTAGTTACTGTCGATGGGGATATTGGTATTTGTTTATTCAATCACTAAGCTATTTTTTGATGTTTTTGTAAGATATGTGCAAACACAGTCATACTCTTACCATTTCTGGAATATTAATATTCTGTATATTATATTATAGATATAACACAACTGGAAGAGGCATGCAAATCGAAACCCCTAGAAGGTTCTTATCTGAAGTTTAGTCAAGTGCCTATTTCCAATTGCGTGCTCGTGTCCAACATAAGCGATGCTGTAACGGCGGATACGGTTTCCTTGTATTTTGAGAATACGAAAAGAAGCAATGGGGGTCCAGTGGAAAAAGTTGACATGTTTATCAATCAGAGCTACTGTATTGTGTACTTCACAGACTATAAAAGTAAGTAACGAACCTCCGTCGATATTTATTCATAATCTGATATTTAGATTTGTGTATTTTCTGTAAAACTGTAAAGAGTTTCATGGAATTAAGACTTTCTATGTACAATGCATAATCAATGTAGAATCATTTCAATAACCACTAGTTAAAAGTAATAACTAGCTAATACAAATACGTTTTATATAATCGTACGTGTATACACCTCCTTTGGGTAGGGAGGCATTTTAATTTTGTACTGTCTCTTAACCTGTATGTTTGGATGTCAAATAAGTATGTTTACGCTTGTTCTACTAACGAATTGTGTTTTCAGTAAATGTGGAATAAGTTATCAGTTCTAAAGCTAATGTGATTTAACGGTCATAATACAAAATATAAATACCGACATATGGTTGTTTGACTTAAATTGTCAGGCAAATTAAAATTCGCTGCTTAAATGAGTCATGTCAACAGTCGGACATTTGATAAAGAAATACTATTTATCTATGAGTATTTTGTTAACGGACTGTGTCTACAAAATAGTTATCTCCTTCAACAATTTTGATGTTCGTACGTGATACATAGAGAATAACAGGGTACTACCTGATCTTGTGTAATATATCAGGTGAGGATTAGAATAAAAAAACGACGAGGCTTGCTGAACCTGATATATTGCACAAGACCAGACAGTAACCTGTTTTTTCTATTAATCATACCACTTTTTTTAATTACACCAAACGAGCCGATTGTTATATGTTTAAAACCTAAGTCCGGCGCTGATTTTGCTGAGCTGGCTTTTAGACGTTCGCGTGCATTTAGGATTTTTAAAAGTTGACTGGATAATACTTAATTATTAACGTTTCGTAATGATGAAAGAGCTGTTTTCACTACGAATACATAGATTACACGCATGTTCATTAATATAATATTAAAATGCAATTATGAAATGGATTGCAACGATCAATTTCATCGGAGAATATACAACGCCGAACTGTTTGGAGACGCCATTTTGAGTTGTGTATTCAAATTGACATTTTTAAGATCTTGTCAATATTGACTAAAGTGTGTTCAATTTTATAGTAAAACGTGTTTGGTTCAACATAACCTGATGCTGTTATATGACTTTTAGTGCATTTATTTTGAATGTATTGAAATAATTTGTTTGGATGATTATTTGTTCCATTGATGACGTCATATAACTACCAAAGTGCGCGTTTATGTGAATATTTCAAAAATATTTTGTTTGTGATTTATGAGGAATAAAAATAATAAATTATGTACGTTCTTGCTATCAAATTGTTTGTTGTTTTGAAATTGACTCACTTGTACTGACAATGTTGACTTTGGAGTTGATTTCGAGTAATATGACGTACCTCTAAACATTGACTGATGTAAACGCTACTGACCTGATATACAAAAATATCAGGCACCATTGTATCAGTTCAATATCAGCATAGTGGTATGATAAAAGACGTACACAATAAATTATGATGATTTTACTTCATAAAATATAAGATGTTTTATTAAATACAAAACAACAAATAGACAAAATACGTACAAAAAGCAGAGTTGGTATCAAATAATCACACCAACGACGTCGGAGTCGTAAGCACAAATGACAAATGACAGAGTATTAGGCATTTGCGTTATTTTGACTTGTGCATACTATGATTATATAAGACACAAATCAGACTTCAACATATCAACAATAAAAGTACGAACAAAAACGAACATAATTATATAGTTTGTTTTAACTTTATATTGCGTTGACATTATTTTACCATTTATTATTGCCAACATTAATATACAGATTTCAGGCTATTTTACTGCCATTGTCCCATTGGAGTCCTTTTGTAGACATAGTCCCTTAAGTATCCTTGTTTATTAAATTGAAAAGCTGACATTATTAAAAACCAAACCTAGTTGCGTACGTCGTCTAAATATTGCAAAATATTAATTTTCTTAGAAGTTGCTGTTTTAATGTAGTAAGACACATGCCTTTGCCTGCGCCTGTTCTATATTATGTTTTAATTAATGGCTCTGGATATTCGTTTCTGGTGAATTTAGTAAATGCAGATAATTACTGTGTTTTATAAATTAACTTTTTAATATGAAACGTGAATCTGGTCAGAGTATTCGCTTGTTACAATTTAAATCTCGCCAATGAATTTATAAACTCGGCCAATACGGGAAAAACACGGCCAATATGGAAAACGCTTAGGATAGTTTGCAATTTGTATTTGTTACTAAAAGTTTCTACATGTAGCACTCCCAGGTTTGCCGAGACGCGACCGAGATAACAGAGTATATCGATTGGTGGTGCAAATCGGTTTGCGTCTTTCAAGATTAGCAGTTACTCGTATTATGTGCTGGACTTTGAGTTAGCAGACGTCAACGTTTAAACTCGAACAATTTACCATATGTTGTACTTAACAAAATGTACTATTAAACCTGAAAGATGCTGAATAATATTATGAAGTTAATTAATAACATTTTCATGAATTAGTTGAATTCATATTGGCCTGCTTATTGGGCTTCAGGCGGCTCTCGTCAGCCAAATAACGAGGCCAATATAAATTCAACTAATTAATAACATAAAATTACTGGAAAACAAACTGCTTTTCACCGGTAATATATCATCGACGCACATTCACACAGTTTGAAAGACAATCAAATATTAGTTTTTATTTTCTGACTTCTTTTTCCAAATAAGACGAAATTGTAATCCATAATTATATGTTTATGTTCAGTCGTGGAAAAGGTATTGTCAAAAGAGCAAACTCTTGACGGAAGACAGCTTGAAGTAAGGAGATACTTTCCATGCATTGGGCGGGCCGAAGGCGACACAGTTGAGCGAAGATTTAAAAGGCCAAATGATTTCTCTGTGAAGACTAATTTTCATAAAATAAATTTTCTACATCGTTCTGTAGCCAGCAAGGAAGCTGTGGAAAAGCAATTGGCTATGTGTCACGCAACGGTAAACTGGCCTTCAGCAGATGATGTTGACGATGTTGAACTATGTTGTACTTTATCGGAAGATGTAAAAGACTGTGTTAATCTGGCAAAGGATTGGAGAACCATTGTAAAAGGACGTTTCGATGAATCCATGAACGCCATTGAGGTTGCACGCGTGTTCGTTGTGCAAGACATATTGGGAAAAGTCAATGAAAAACTTTGCCTTCAGAGAATTACCAACGCCGAAGCTATCATACAAAATCAAGAAAACAATATATACATAGTAGGGAAAACAGAAATGGTGACACACGTAAAGAAAGATGTAGAACGACTTGTTCAAGAGATACAAGAAGCTTCGGAGAAAGAAAAAACATGGCTCCAAATACAAATTTCTAACTTGAAACCCATAGAAACAAAAATGTTATTGGCATACGGCTTTTCGAGTCAAATGGAACATAAATATTCTGAATGTAAAGTGAAAATTGATGAACACAATAATCAAATAGAAATTGAAGGTGTTAACATCTTGGTGAACAAAATTCAAATTGAAATGTACCAATTGAAAGATACTTTCCAGAAAACTGATATCAGTATCCCAAACGAAACAGGGGAAATATATATGAGCAAGATTGTGAAAGATTATGTCGAAAAAAAATGTCAACAGAAAACTGTTGTTGCTGTTTGGGAAGCAATACATGACACATTATCTGTGATGAGCAGAAATAAAGAAATGCTCAGTGAAGCAGTCAATATTGTTCGGAATTCTGTGAAAATTTGCAAAGTTCAATTAGCTCCAGAAAGTCGGCCTTTAATACGTTTGAAACCATGGGAAAATATTGAACAAATGTTAAGAACGGAACATAAAGAAAAGTTGTCAATTAAAGTTACCGCAGAAGCCATTACACTAGTCTGCACGGATGACATACACAGTGCAGTGTTGGGAACCATAAACGATTTCCTGGACAAGAATACAGTATACATTGACAAGTGGTCTTTTGGAAGAAGCATACAAGAACTTCTGATACGACATCATTTTCAAAATATGCAAGACATTGCAAAACGAAAATATGTTGAACTTCGGGAGGGAGTAAGTGGATTAGAACTATGTGGTACAAAAATGGCTACCCAGTCAGTCAGACAAGAGCTTGAATCATTAGCCAAGAAAGTGAAGAAAAAGCAACATTCGTTATCGAGACCTGGCATTTCAGAATTTATGCACTCAGAGAAGGGTCTTTTTATATTGAAATCTGTTGGAAGTACAAATCCGGTTGTTGTACGGACGAGTGATGACGATGGCGATGACGATTATGGAATATATGACGCAGGTTCTTTAGACTCGAGACTCCCGCCCGGATGCTCTATTATGGCTACGTGCACTGGTTATGGATCTAAGAAAATACATGCATTGGTTGGCGATATGACTGATTTGAATGTAGATGTAATTGTAAATACCTCAAATGAAAATCTAAGTATGGGCAGTGGGCTTGGAAAAGCTCTGCTAAAAAAAGGTATGAAAGATTCGTCTGTTGTTTATGGTTTTCTTACTGGTATATGTGTGTTTGTAGAGTTTAGATTGATGTCCTGTTTTCAGAAAATTAGCATATGGTGAACATGGTATAGAGAATGAGCATATAACATACACCGATATGTAACCGAGTCTGTTACTAGAATACCAACGATCCCATAATAAAACTTAAACTACAGACTGTGTCTGATACATTTGTGATATGAATCTGCTAACATCTGGGAAATAGTTCGTTCGTATAGCATACAGCATAATACCCATATAAAACGCTCTCATGAAAGTTACTCGCACGAAATACCTTAAAAAAACATTACGTATTCCGGGCAAGTGTGATTGACTATGAACGTAAAATAATATGAATATATCGCTGTGCAAGTCTAATTACATTTTCTTGAAAAGTAACCACTATATCACGATTTTTTTAGTGTCGGGTTAGGAGTGCATATTTGCACTGTATACCTCTTAATAGTAAGGTCTAAATCTAGAAATGTAACATGTTTCATTAGTATATTTTCTAGCTTTGTTGAATCTTAACAATTGAATTTTATATCTGTAGACAAACCAAGCACAAAATCCCGTTATTAACAATAAAAATAGATCCGCTGTAATAAGAGGTGCACGATTATATCCATTCAGAACACTGACTTGTGTTCAAGTATTTTGCCATTGAAATCAACAAATACAGTGGAGAGCTGACCTAGACCTAGACTTGTCCAAAAATATATGTATTCAATGTCTGATAAGTAAAGAATGTTATTTGAGTAATGAGAGCCAGGTATGGACATGCTTCTCTTGCAAATGTTTGTTTCAATAAGCCATATAAACTTTGTTGTCACAAAGTCTGTGATGAAGTGTTGTGTACAAGGCAGATAAATCATGTGTACTAATTTGCGAGGCTTTATAGTTTTATAACTACAGTATTTTGAAATGTAATCATCATTTCAACTGATTATTTACTGATCAGAATACATTATCATTGTAATAGCCCGTATCACTATATTTAAAGCAATTATTTCTAATAGCGCGCAACTGAAAGTAAAATTATTGGAGATCAAATAAATGGTATGAATGTTCACCAATTAGTTAATTTCGAAAAAATATATATATTGTGTATACGACGTCTGGTCTTGATGAAATATCATGTAAGATCATAATTACATCTAGTCTTGAAAATTCAAGTTTCTTTGTGTTCTTATAACATCATGAATTATTTTAAAACATATTGTAGCAGAGGATACTTAATCAATACATATAAACAGCCATTTTACAAGTATATTTTTACAGGGGGCGATGCTATTGCCAGAGATTGCAAACAGTATATAGACACACATAAAAAACTAGGTGAAACTGCTGTGTTTGTGTCTACAGCCGGCAATTTACATGCTAAAAGTATTGTTCACGTCTGCGGACCACGGTGGAGAGATGGACTTCAGGAAGAAGATAATAAACTTACCGAGGTAGTTTTACAGGCCATGCTTAAAGCTTCCGGAAAAAGTTACACATCTTTAGCAATGCCTGCAATATGTTGTGGAGCATATGGGTATGTATATAGTTAAAGGTTCATTTGAAAGTGTGTTCAATTTGACATTGTATATTGTAAAGCCGCAAAGTCAATATATAGTTTTACTCTAACTCTTGCTTTTTCTGTTCAAACTATAGTGTATGCCCCAGAGAGCGGGACATATAGTAATCACACCGCTCGTCCGGTTTTTCGTTTACGATCTATAACTTCTGAATACCTGGAAGGATTTGAATAAACGTATTATTTCAGATAATTTATTCCCCATTACCACATGATGTGCCGCGTACATCGTCCATGCTTGTCTGTCAAATTTCAAGGTCACAATTCAACGTCAAAGGTTAATTTTCGTTTCCGCTCCATAAATGCCTGGATCCCTGGTAGGAATTTAATATAACTACAAATTATTATTGCCCGTGACCAGATGTCGCGATCCTCACCCATGCTTCTTTGCAAAACTTCAAGGTCACACGTTTCAATGTGAACGGTCTAATATTTGTCCTGGGTATAATGTTATATGGCATATAGGGATGAGATGGTGTGCTGTGCACAGGGACCCTGCCCGTATCTTAAATGTGAAATTTACTTTTAGAGTTCATAGGTCAAATATAAACGGGTCTAGTCATATTTCATTTCCGCAGCATCACTTCGAAATGCATGTATGGATTTTCATATAGTTTTAGATTATTTTTCCCATTACCTCATGATGTGTACGGTACATGGCCCTTGCTTGATTATTAAAGGAAAATATCACAATTTGAATTCAAAGGTCAAATATTTGTCTTGATTGTCTTGTTGTTTTTTGGGGGGATGAAGGAATGTTTTAATAACTTGGCATATATAATGACCTTTCTGAAATAGTATGTCGCGCGCAAAAGACAGGCCTTTCGTGTAAAAGTCAAAGCCACACATAGAGATCAAAGGTCCAATGTTATATTTAATAGTGTTGTAACTTGGAACAAATATATCGCAACATGAGAGGATTTGACCCAGACAAGAACAAGGTCTTCGGATCACATTTAAGGGTCACATTTGAGAATATTTGTAAGGAAAATAATCGCGTCCAATATGGAAGGAGTTTGAAATAACTTTGCTAAAGTAATAATCATTTTGAGACAGCGTGTCACTGGCCAGGACCGGGAATGTAGCTCGAAGGCCAAAATCACTCTTCAAAGTCAAAATTTTTCTCCAGGTCATATATTTTTATGCATTTCAAGCTAATGTTTTTTCTTATGTTTGCCATTTTGTCACTAAAAGCATTGCTCTGTGTCAAAGCACCACAACTGCAAACCAACTTACCTGTGTCAAAGCTGTATGTTGAGATATGTATCCCCTTTAGAGAAAGCTCGAGTTACGTCTACCCGCCCAAAGGTTTCTGATTTATTTTATTTTTCTAAGTTATTTTTGTGACATTGTGTTGCCTTCCCTTAACAAGCATATGCTTTGGTGGCGTATGTCACAGCCTGTGACAATTTTTCTAATTAAAGTTACCCGGTTAAGAGGGCCACTGGCGTTATCGTTACCTCTGTCAAGAATTTCTTTCGAGAAGTGCAAGACTCAGAATTGACCGAAATATATCTGTGTGACATGAAAGAGGACACGGTCAATGGATTCGTCGAAGGACTCGAAAGGGAATGGGGCGCTGCCAACGTGCGACGGTTTAACCGGAGGCAGTCAACTTCAGGTTTGTTCTTTAACATTTAAGGTAGCTCAGGAACACTTCATGTAAGGTCAATGATGTATTATCTCAGACGTTCGTCATATTTGTGTAAATGTCATTCAACATTTAAACTGCACAAACTAAAAAACTCAATCATAATACAGTGAAACCTTTTCATACCGAACCCTGTGAAAACGGAATCCCTGTCAAAATCGATTGGCTGTGTCGGTCCCGATTTTTTTCCTTGTTGTTATAAGTGATAGAATAGTTCAAAGTTTATTGTTGATTATAAGTATTTAATGAAGAATTTTCTGAAATGTCGAAGAAATTAATACTTCATATTTATTGGGAGGGTTTGATTCATCGAAAGAAAAGAAATCTTGATATATTTTTAACCTTTTCAGTGATGGTGCCACATAGTCAAATTGACCCAATAGACAGAGCAAGCAAAAGTATGGAATTTGGTAAGGGTATTTCTAAACCGTAGCGATTATTCTTGGTATAAACGCAGAAAATATTACAATTTTTTTTAAAGTTAAGTATTACGGTATAGCGAAGACGCTATTCAAGACGCTTCTCTTTAAATTAATGGTAATCTACTGCAAGATAGTTCTTTAAGTTTTTACATTGATCTGAACAATTATAATGGTGCGGTCTTAACGGTGGTCTGTCCATCCGAGACCAGTTTCTTTTTGCCCTGATAGTTTGTCTTTGATGGACGAATGTTCCGTTGTTCGGTTATTTTTTTGACTGGCTCCACTCGAACAAAAACGTTTTTTTTTAATCCGCTCAATTTATTGTGTCCATACAGCAAACACGATTTCAAGAGTATTCTATAAATAGCGGTCGGGTCACAGATACATAGCTTTATACTTTATACTTTAAGCTTGTTCGATACATACGCTGAGGTAAATGGGCAAATAAAATTCCGAAAATAGTAAACACACACTATTTTAAAATTAAAGGTCCATCAAACGAACTTTGCTGTATTTAAAGATATTAATGCCTAAGTATACAGTGATGTCGCAGGTGATAATTTAGAATGCTTATTATTCGTCACGAACCATACAGGGGCCTATTTCGGTATTCTTTAAACACGTACTTCTCGCTTATACGGTACACTTGTTTTAACCCATTTTCAGCTCGACTTTTCGAAGTATTCTATAAATAGCGGTCGGGTCACAGATACATAGCTTTATACTTTATACTTTAAGCTTCTTCGATACATACGCTGTGGTAAATGGGCAAATATAATTCCGAAAATAGTAAACACAGACTATCGGTTGGCTGCTGTTTCGATTGGCTACTATCGATACAGTTGTTTTAACCCATTTTCAGCTCGACTTTTCGAAGAAAAGGCAAGCTATTCTACTCGCACCGGCGTCGGCGTCGGCGTCACCGTCGGCGTCGGTGTCGGCGTCGGCGTTCGAGCTAAGTTAAAGTTTTTTGGTTAGCTAGTTTCTCCGGAATGGCTTGAGGGATTTCATTCAAACTTAAAACATTTATTCTCCACATTTAAATGAACCTATAGGCTACGTTTGGTAACTCTGGTTTGAAATTTGTCAAAATTACGGGCCTATTTACACTTAGACATTTTACAAATAACCTATATGGACAGGTTAAAGGTGTTTGGTAAGCTGGTTTCTCAGGAATGGCTTGAGGCATTTCATTCAAACTAAGAACACTCATTCCCTATGTTAAAATGAACTCATAGGCCAATTTTGATAACTCTAGTTTTAAATTTGTCCACATTGTGGGCCTGTTTACACTTAGAAATTTTACATATAAGCTATATGGACAGGTTAAAGTTTTTCGGTAAGCAAGTTTCTATACTTTTCGTTTCTGCGCTCTCTAACTCGAGAACGGATTAAGCTATTGTAATAAAACTTCTTACATAGATACCTTATGGTGAGACCTGTCTTGCGATTGCATAGGGGGTGGGTGGGTTCAAGGTCACTGTTACTAAAAATTAAAAAAAAATGTTTCTGCTCAATAACTTGAGAACGTATTGAGATATTTTAATGAAACTTCATATATCGATACCTTGTATCAAGACCTCGCTTTAGATTGCCTATTGGTTGCTTGTAGTCAAGGTCGCTGTTCCTAAACATAAAAAAACGGTTTCCGCTCAATAACTTGAAAATGCATTGATATATTTTAATGAAACATAATAGATACCTTATATGGAGACCTCGCTTGGGATTTCATATAGGGTTGGTGGGTGCAAGGTCGAGGTCGCCGTTACTAAAATTAAAAATGGTTTCCGCTCAATAGCTTGAGAACACATTGATATATTTTAATGAAACTTCATACCTAGAGATCTTATATCTAGACCTGTTGGGGATTGCATATGGGGTGGGTGGGGTCAATGTCACCGTTGCTGAAAACAGACAAACAGTTTAGGCTCAATAGCTTGAGATGACATTGAGATTTTAAATGACACTTCATAAATAGAAACCTTATATCGAGACCTCGCTTGGAATTGCTTATGGCGTTGGTGAGGTCAAGGTCAAGATCACCATTACTAAACATTTTATTGATGTGCTGACTTTAATGCATTTCTTTCGAAAATTGTGGTTTTTGTGTAATTTCCATATTTGTTGTTTTAGAACAAACAATCACAGTAACTATGACAAGCACAAGAAAACTCGAGCGCGCTGTCCTCCTACAGCTCTTGTTTCTATTCATTGTATATATTCACGTACTCAATAAGACCCCTATTTAAGTTTGACATACTCGATCAGCTCTTATAAGTTTGTTGACGGTGGAGAGCTCGTGTGACAACCATACCAATGTCTTCAGATATTACTTTGACCTGAAGCCACACTTTGGCAACGCCCTTTGCATTTGGCAGTACAAACATTATTTATGGATCAACGCATTCCGTTTCATTTCAAGTATTTTAGCGGATAAAATTTGATATAATTGTGGTTAATTTATAATTTAATATTTACACACTTCATGTTTTTTGTGCAAATATTTGTCGCTTTGCATTAAGAAATACAATACTTAATTCATATAATTCGATAAGGTGCATATGTCCTTGGAATCTGGTGCAATTTGAAGTGCATCTTATATTACTGCAGCCAATTTGGTTTTCTTTTCTTTCGTTTTTGTTTGGTGTTTTTTATGTCTTATTCGTGAGCAATTGCAAAGTATATCAAAGTGAACAATATCAGGAAACAAACTTAATATCTTTTTCGCAATGTATTAATGATTGTAAATCGATGAGGGAATCGATAGCCAAAGGGAAACTGAAATTGAAATGAAATTTGTTGTACGTAATGCGTCAGAGCGTGTGTGCGTCAGCGCGTCAGTGCATGTGTTAACACTTTACAAATCTCTTCATAAAATATAGGGTATATTGCAACTAAATTGCACACAAATCATCATTGCGATATAGAGATTTCAATTTGTTAATATACTTATGGTACATTGCATAATTACATGAAAATCACTGGAGCTAAAAATAGATTTGTTCCTTTAGCAAAACTTTAACAAAATCTTCGAGGCCTAGGCTCTTGAAATTTCGTATGTAACATCGCCTAATGGTTTTGTACCTAATTGTTAAAGTGTTGCCCACGGGCAAAATATGGCCCCGCCCTTTTGCTTAATAACTTGCGTGTTTTGTTCAGAACAAATCTGCATTTCTAAAACTAGAAGGCCTATCCACATGATATTTGGTCTGTATAGTATCGCCGTGGGGTCCTTGGAAATAGGAAACAATAACCTTTTGTTGTCCGAAACAACAAGGAATAGGTCTTTGATATTGTGTGTTTACCTTTGTTTTATACATTAGTTTACAAAATTGCCTAAAGGGTATCCCCGCCCAGGGCTCTATTTTATATTTTATATGGCTAAGTATGGCCTTACCCAAGGTAAACAAGGGTTTGTATGGTTATTTAAAATCTTTGAAAATCTTCTTGTCCAAAACTATTTGAACTTAAAAGTACCTAAGCCTTTTTTTATTTTGTATGTATCATTCCCTTTGGTTCTGTTTCACGCTGTTTAAGTAATGTTTGTGATACAAGAAGTAGCCCTACCCTGGGGCCGATAGAGCGTCTGACCCTCCTGGCCTTTTGTTACTACATGTTCATGCATCTGTATTCTGCTACGTTCCATAGCGCATAACATTTAAGTATGTGCCTATTTGTCACAATAACATAATTATACACAAACGAAGTTTAGCAGGGGGAGGGGGGTATATTGGAGTGAGCTCGTCGGTCCGTCGGTCTGTTGGTTTTTGGTTTCCGGATGATAACTCAAGAAAGGCTTGACAAATTCAAATAAAATTTGGTACACATGTGACATGTGTAACATCATAAAATACGGGTCAAGTTTGACTTTGCTTAAAAAGCACTAGAATTTGACACAGTTATCATCGCCCCTTGTTGACTTAAATTCCCGAAAAACATAGACAATAACTCGTGAAAGGCTTCACATATTTAAATTATTTTTGGTACATAGGTGTAACATCATAAAATACAGATCAAGTTCAACTTTGGTTACAAACCATTAAATGTTGACAGAGTCATGTCTCCTACTGAAATTATTTTTTTCCAAATACACTGTTGACAATTCACAAATTAAAGCATTCTTTCTCTGTCCATTTCTTTCGAATAGATGCCCAAGTTTTTGACAAGGCCGTATTGTGGGGGTATATCCGTCTCCCATGTGACAATTCTAGTTACATTTTGTTCTTATATTAATTTCTGCTGAATACTAACGATTTCCATGTTGTCTCAATTTCCGATAAATACAAATATCAGAAACAAAACGTACTTAATGATGTATGCAGTTATTGTGTTTTGTTTACATGGACTCGATATGTTTATACGACATTTTTTGGTCGAACCTGAAGCAGTTATACTTCTTTAAGTATTTAAATATATTAATATATGATTTGATTTGTTTAATGTAGCAAGCCCTCTTCCTCAAAAAAGGAATCCCGGAATGAGTACCCCACTCCTACCTGTCAAACTAGGAAACATCAGCGTCTCAGTGAAAAAGGCTGAAATCGCTGTGCACAATGTAAGCATTTTGATGTAAATTTAACAAATTTTCTAGACAATGTTATATCTTCGTTGTTATATCGTTATTTATCATTTTTCGTTCGTTACTATAACTCATACCATAATGTAAACATTTAGGGATTGAATTTAATTTTAGTTGCGTACAATTTGATGATGCGCGCTAGCGCTTTATGGCAAATTTGCCAGTTTGACCATTGCGTTCATAATCGCATGAACGCAACAAAAAATAATTTCAGTCATTAAATTTGCATTTATATTCGGGATAATTCGTATAATTCCTTTATATTGTTTTTGTTGAATGTGCATTTTATTGCCAATCTAAGAGAAATATCACGCACAGCAGTTTTCTTATCGGAACAGCGAAGTATCGCCCCTTGTAACCGAACATTACAAAATAGAATGCAAACTACAACTAATAAAATAGTTCACTTCAAGATTGTCATTTTCTCCATATTTTACATTCAATTTGCAGGGACATATGAAATTTAGTGTGAACATTATAAGTCATAACATTGTTATTTTCCTTGCATAAATCACAAAACTAAAAAGTAACTAAACACATGCAAAAAAACCTGTGACATCATGAGAAAAGTAAATCCACTGTGAACATCATGAATACTTCTATACCACAGATGAGTTATAACACTTTAAACTCAAACAATTCCTAGGCTGAGAGCTTAACAGATCCTGGATAATCCTCTTTAATTATGCCCCCTTCGAAGAAGTGGGGGTATCTTGCTTTGCAACTGTTCGTCCGTTGGTCGGTTGGTCGGTCCGTAGACCTTTTCGTTTCCGCACGATATCTTGAGAACGCAATGACCTACGATCATGAAAGTTGGTACGCTGGTTACTTGGGGTGAAAGGAAGAATCCTGTAAATTATGAGGTCAACATGTCAAAAGTCAAGGTCACCGATGCTAAAAATAGAAAAGCGGTTTCATCTCAATAACGTGAAAACGCTTTGAGATATTTAAATGAAACATTATGCAGAGATACGTTACATTGAGACCTGGCTTGGGATTGAATATGGGGCGGGTGGGGTCACGGTTACTAAAATAGGAAAACGGTTTTCGGTCAATAACTTAAAAACACATCGAGATATTTTAATCAAACTTGATATATAGATACCTTATATTCAGACCTCGCTTGGGATTGCATATGGGGTGGGTGTGGTCAAGGTCAAGGTCACCGTTACTAAAAATAGAAAAACGGTTTCCGCTTAATAACTTGAGAACACATTGAAATATTATAATGAAACTTTATACATAGATACCTTATATTCAGACCTCGCTTGGATTGCATATGGGGTGGTTGGGGTCAAGGTCACGGTCACCATTACTAAAAATAGAAAAACGATCTCCGCTCAATAACTTGAGAACGCATCGAGATATTTTAATGAAACTTCATACATAGATACATTATATTCACACCTCGCTTGGGATTGCATATGGGGTGGGTGGGGTCAAGGTAAATGCCACCGTTACTAAAAATAGAAAAAACGGTTTTAACACAATAACTTGAAAACGGTCTCAGCTCATTCACTTGAGAACGCATCAAGATATTTTAATGAAACTTCAAACATATATACCTTATATCGAGACCTCGCTTGGGATCGCATATGGGGTGGGTGGGATCAAGGTCACCGTTTCTAAAAATAGAAAAACAGTTTCAGCTAAATAACTGGAGAATGCATCGAGATATTTTAATGTAATATCATACATAGAATCCTTACATTGAGACCTCTCTTGGGATTTCATATTGCGTGGGTGGGGTCAAGGTCGCCATTTCTAAAAAGAGAAAAACAGTTTTCCGCTCAATAACTTGAGAATGCATCGAGATATTTTAATGGAACTTCATACATAGATACCATATATCGAGACCTCGCTCGGGATTGCATATTAAAAAAAATTCTTAACGATTGCACACATTCACAACTTGGCTGCAAGTCGGGGGCATACATGTTTTACAAACATCTCTTGTTAATAACACAACAGATAGTGACTTAACTTTTAAATGCTTTAAATCTACACCATACCAGTATGTATTCGAATTTTCACTCGGCGAGAAAAATGCAAAACAATCCACAAATGACATAACTAAACAAGTGATGACGTGTAAGCTAGATCATCGTCAATACAGTAGAATCCACACGGGCGTATCAAAGCTATTTGCTTTTTCTGTGCATAACTTGTTTCAGAAAGGATAACATTTTAATATACATCTCAAAATGCATTTTTTCGTATTGTACCTGTTAAACAATTCATCATTATTAACTGTGATATAAACGCACAATACAGTTTTCGATCTACATGCATCTAGCAAATAGACACATTAATGTGAAATTAAATCCATTTAAAGCTACGTTCGTGAACCTTTGTAACTTCATGAAGATTTTCTGCGGTCGCTCCTAAGAAAAGTAATTTTTACTTAAAATGTCATAACATTTATACATTACAAGCTAGCAAAATGGCTTTGTTTAGTAATAACACTTGTAGACATTGCATGATAAAATCCTATCCAGAAATAGGAAAAACATATCAAAATGATTATTGTATAAGTAAAACTGGAACGAAATATTAATGTTCATGTATATTTATTACAACAACATTTAATCAAACGTTAACAATAAATGCAAAATAAAGAGTTACTACATTTAACAGTATAAGACATCCTAGTTCATGTAAATATTCTTGTCGAAATTTGATTTACTTAAAAATAGGACACATAGATATTACTAATCCGGTGATAAGGCGTTATGTTCATACGACTATGAATGCATACCCAATTGCTCCATATAAATACATTATGTACTTCGTCCTATATATCAATATGTATTTTGTTAATAGATTCCGGTTATAGTCAACACTACTTCGAGAAACCTCGATCTTAAAAATGGCGCCGTGTCGAAAACAATACTTGAGCAAGCTGGTCCTGAAATACAAAAGGAGCTCAAACTAAATTATCCGAGTGGTATTACTGAGGGTCAGGTTGCTGTGACAAAAGGATACAAACTGAAGTGTACCAATGTGATACATGGTGCTGTTTCTAGTTGGGATGGACAGAAAACTATCACTGTAAGTGTCATTATGTTATTGGTAAAGATCTGGCCACTTGACGTGTAGTTTTTAAGCCCATTCTTTGTCTGTCAGAATCAATTAGAAATTATAGCTGCAAATAACATGAGCATTTATTGGAGTTTAGACTTTGTTTCAGATTGAGAACTTTCGTAGTCTGGGTGCATGGTGTTAATTAAAACATTTTAGTTGTATGATAGACATATTTGAATGTTTAGTTACCATTGAAGAACACGCATATTTCCAACAGGATCTGAAAAACTTCGTAAAGCTTTGCATGGAGGAGACACAGAAATGTAACCACAGTGGCATAGCATTCCCAGCGATTGGCACTGGCAGTCTCGGCTACCCGAGGGAAGTTGTTGCGACAGAAATGTTAACGGCTGTCTCGGAATTTGCGGCCCAATACCCACAGACACCTATCGTTAGTGTTGATTTTATACTCTACCCGAAGGATGAAGGAACAATACAGGTATTTTCTGATAGTTTGTTCATTAGCAAATTGTTTTGGAATTTGGGTGCATTAGTTATCTAGATTCTACTTGCTGATTCTATCGAAAAAAATATATAGCTTTCTGTGCTGCAATAAATAATGCGAAGAAAAAAGTGCCTTAACTGTCGGCATAATACACCGGCTTTGTGACCAAGTAAAGGCTATAAAGGATGCACGTTGTTTGTCCGTCCGTCCGTCCGTTGGTTCGCCCGTCCAAAATCCGTTTCCGCTCCACAACATCTAAATGTCTTGGAGGATTTGCGTGTAATCAGACAATTATTCCCCTCTACCAGATGAGTTGTCGCTGACATGGCTAATGCTTGTCCTTCAAAGGTCAGGGTCACAATTGAAGCTCAAGACAAAAACGTGTCCTCTCTATAACTGCACAATATTGTCTCCAGCGCATTCAACTCATGCATGTCTGTCCAAGGTCGAGGTTACAGGTTAATGTCCATTCTAAAATCATTTTCGCTCTATTACGAACTTCTACATACTACGGAGGTTTTTTAAATAATTGCACACTTTTATAACCCAAGACCGAATGATATGTAATGTACATGACGTATACTTCTCTGTTTAAAATCAAGGTCACCAACAAAGTGCAAGCCGTAATAATTCCCTGTTCATTACATCTAACATCTTAATGCTTGAATTTTAATAATGTAAGCGTCGTAATGATTTTATAACAACGAAACAAGCCCATGTTCCTCATATGTACGAGCTCGTAGATGTAGGTCATTTGTTAACGCTTAAACATTGTCTATGTCATTCTTTACAAAGCAGTATGTCAAGGTACGAACGGCGCGAGGTCACTTGAACGCATGGTAGTTGTTATTAAAATTACTAAAACTGTATGTCACGTCATGTTAGAATCAAAATAATTTTCGCACATCGCTTCATTGTTCTGGTGCGCGGGCATTAATCTACTTGATATTTCGCACCCGTTATTTAATTCCTACGCATCAGCACGTTAAACCGGAGTTACGTATGAACAATTATACATTGAAACGTACTTATTTTCTTATGTATCTTATTATAAAAATGAATTTCCCTTTTTACTTTTCAGGCCTTTGAACAGGAGCTTTCTAAATGGTCGAAGGGAAGCCGCAAAGGTCGAGCCCGGGACTATGATCATTATGTAAACCTACGAAATGCAAAAGGTAACTGTGATTCCTTCTACTATAAATTGTAGTTGTCATAAAGATCATAATTTATCAAAAGCAAATTCCCAATCAACAATGCATTTAGTTCAAACAAGACTCGTTGAATCAGTGTGATCGTGATTTATCATTGAATAATATGGAATTATTCCAAATAAATGTATACTCATGAGATTAATATATTGGTTTGATTTCAATATATAACAAGATTTATTACAAATGCAGCACACATTTGCTTTATGTAAAAATTGTGAAAATTTGCTGCAGCAGCAAAAAAAACCTAACATTTGACAATGTATGATCATTTACTTAAGATAATATGTTTGTAAATCTACGTAACATCTGCACAACATTGAAAGTACAAAACAAACATACAACACACTCAAATTTCGGAGGATATCGATAACTCAGATATTGTTATAGTTTAACATAATACGTTGTTGTACATGTCTTAACATTAACAGTTATTTATTTAGTACATATGAGCAACCGTGTCATATTAAATATTGATGTTATATTTCCTTCTTTATAATGTATCTTTTAAAGACATGTTTTATGTCAATAACATTTTTGACCAATGTTTTCGGGGAAAAAAAAATCGGTTATTATATTGACCAATGTCGTTCCGGGCGGGCGAAGCACTTTTCGTTTCCGCTCTTTAACTCGAGAACGGATTAAGCTATTGTAATCAAACTTCACACATAGATAACTTATATCGAGACTCCACTTGGGATTGCACTGTTACTAAAAATAGAAACACGGTTTCCGCTCAATAACTTGAGAAGGCAATGATATATTTTGATGAAACTGCAAACCCTTATACTGTATATTGAGCCCTCACTTGGGATTACGTAAAGGGTGGGTGGGTGGGTCAAGGTCACCGTTACTAAAAAAGAACAGTTTCTGCTCAATAGCTTGAGAACACATTGATATATTTTAATGGCACTTGATACATGAATATCTTATATCTCGACCTCGCTAGGGATTGCATATGGCGTGGGTGATGTCAAGGTCAAGGTCACCATCACTAAACATAGACAAACAGTTTCTGCTCAATAGCTTAAGAAGACATTGCGATATGTGAATGAAACCTAATATGTAGATACATTATATCCAGACCTTGCTTGGGATTGCATTTGGGGTTGGTTGAGTCAAGGTCTCCATTACTAAAATTTTATATTTGTGCTGCCGTTAATGCATTTCGTTCGAACAATTTGGTTTTGATGGAATTTCCATGTTTTTTTATATTCGCTAAAAGACATGGCCGCCAGTTGTCGTGGCAGTTTTCCGTACAACTTCTTGCGGATAAATGCAATATTTCTATGCTGTTCCTTAGGTGACTGTCTACCCAGAGTCCTTCAAATCAATTTGATTCGTTACACTACATAGCCGGCAGTGGTCGTGGTAGTTTTATTTATAAGCTCTATCGGAAACTTTTTAAAAATCTGTTTATCTAAAACCACTGGAGGTAATTTGAAAGAAATTCTTTGTTTGACCCTCAAATACATTCCTTCAGATCATTTTGATTGTTTAAAAAACACGACCACCACGATATTGAGCAGTTTTTCTTATATGGTCTGAAACATTTGCTGGATCTGGAAAAAAATTCCTTGGGTTACCCAGTACAAAATAATGAAAACGTTAAAGGAGATTTTGTCAACAATCAATAAATGTAATTTAAAATAGTTACAAATAATTGTTTCTTTGGTCACTCTTTCACGTTCCTTCAAAAATAATGCTGCCCCCTAATGTTGTCGTTCGTTATCAACATTTTATTTCAAACAACTCATCGCGCTATTAAATGTGTACATGCCACTATGATTTAAAAAAAACTCAGTTGAGCCACTTGGGCCAGCTTAGCCATCATGTTTTATCGGACTTTAAATCATCTTGAATTACGCAGCTATAACATTTACACCATGTTGAATGTTCAGTATTTACAAAAATACCTGGCGACACCTGCGGAATAATAATATACATACTTAATGTTGCACGAAATCAAAATTAACATCACGATTGCTTACAAAATACGGCATGTTTTATGTATTCAATTACTGACCTAATTTATGTGACTTGCAGGGGATTAAATGCAATTTTTAATTATCATATACGTCTAATTTTCATCCTCATAAAAATTGTTTAGATTACCCGGTGTCTTGTCATCTTCTCCGGAACTGTGACGGTTTTCCAGGTTCTCGATTGCCTGTCAAACAAAATAAAAAAAGATGTATTCGTTAGAATCACGTGCTTTAGCGAACTGTTAAGAGAAAGAAAAAATAATTTTCCTGCTAAATCTGCTTATAAACATGTTAAAAAATAATGTGGCCGTTTTTGTTTTCATTATGTATGGCGATAGCATTTGTTATGATTAATAATTGTTCGACGAATATCGATGGAGAAAGCATAAGTTTTTATTATCCAAGGCAATATTAAAAGTATTTTCGTTAGGAATAAAATCACCAAATATGTATTGTCGCTATTGTCACACTTAAGATTACCAGACTACGACACTATTCATAGAAATAGACAATGCAAAAACAGTAACAATTAGGTATGCTTGTAGGTATAATTGATTCGTAATTAATAATAATGTCTAACTAATTGTAAATCAAAGTACTTGTTTAGCGATCGGTGGCCATTGGTGCAGATTCTAGAAATACTTAATTTTTCCTCTTAATTTGGGACTTGTTGTACATTAACTAGTGACATGTCCTGAATATACACAAATATCTGATCAACCAACTTCTTTCTACAGGTTTTACAACGATTAAAAATATCAAATTCACTTCATTATTCGATGAAGTATTGTGAACACTTTAGCTCTTAGTTTATATGGGATTTTTTATGAACTTCGAGGGCGTATAGTAATCGCATCGTCTGTCCGTCTGTAAATCCGTCCGTCATGCTTCTTGTGCGGAGCATTACTCCGTTAGTATTGAAAGGATTCAAATGAAACTTCATATAATGAAAGACAACAATGAGAGGAAGTGCAGATTAGAATGACCACAATTCTTACTTTAGTGAGGGGAAGTGCAGTGCACAAGGACAAAAACAATGCTTTCTTCGATATTTACACAGTTATTGCGAGAACCATAACTATTTTTGTAGGAAGCGTCATTTTTGCCAACGAGTAACTGACAGTGTGTTGCCTTCCTCTGACAAGCATATGCTTCGGGGGCATACGTCACATTATGTGACACAACTTTTTTTTTTTTTTGCTTAACATTTATGGAACATCAGATATGTGTTTCAAATTGGTGTACACATATTTTTATGTTTGGTGTATTTTGATAAATATTTGCATAAAATAAGCGTCTTCATTCGTCAGTTGCTGTTCTTTTGAACTTTTACTTACTTACCGTGTGTTACTTTTCCAATCTTAACACCCATCTATTTCATCAATATTGTGTATACATAGAACAGACACTTGTGATGAAGTGTGACCAAACGAATTTAATTTGGCACAAGACATATGCATCATTTTTTGTTTAACGTAGAAAAGTAAGAAATTATCTGACTGAGAAAGAAGCGAAAAGAAAAAACTAATGTTGGTAATGAAATTTGCTATTTTCTGTGATGTCCCGAACCCAAATTTAAATATATCGGTAATGGTGTTGAACATTTTACCTGATGAGTGATTAAAAAATAAACTATTCAGTATTAATAATGCCAGAAATTGTGAAGATTTCTAAGTACTTTCTAGTATCAAAAATAATCCCGATTGATAAAGCAGTGAAGAAAGATATATCATTCAGAACAGACTATGATTATACATTTTTCACCAGAACGTTGTTTGTTCTGACAGAGGGCGGCGAAGAACACCTTTACGAAGAGTTGTCTTGTTTGACTTCGGGCGAAACAAGTGATATTGTTATAGGCAATGTAACAATAACAGTGAAGCAGGGTGACATTACTAAGGAGAATGTGGACTGTATTGTTAACAGTTCAAACGAGAGTCTAGATCTAACGCGAGGTACTTTTTGCTAAACTTTAATATCGTGAAATACTAATTTGATTCGACATGCTGTGAGACATAGACATATACAACATTGTTGCTTAATAAAGTTGTCCATTATGTTTTAGGTAATGTGTCCCAAGCCCTTGTAACACTGTGTGGAAACGAGCTGGTGAAGCAGGCTCAATCCATGCGTAAGTTGATTACAGCGTAATATATTACAAGTGCTCTGTATATTTAGATCTACTAACATGTGGTCGTAAATTAGATCCCCTTATATATAGATGTATATAAAATTATATACAAGTACAATCAACATAACATGGGGATACATACATTATAAGCAGCGGGTAATACATTCAGAATGCCCAGGCCTTGGTTCCTAAAACTTGGAAGGTAGGTTGGTCATGACTAATAGAGGATTCCTGTTAATGAATAAGTTCGTGAGTAGACTTTCGTAGTCATTAATAGTAATGTTTAAAAGTCATTAAACATTTTCCGAGCATCCTGAGGTTAGTTTAGTAAAATTCGGACCGTAGATTGTTCGTGACTAGTAGAAGGTCCATATTAATTATTGAGTCATTGGGTAAAAGGTCAAGGTCAAACTGATCAAATAAGTATATGTAAGTATATATCAATAACAACCAATAATTGTTACACGTTGTCCGGGCAATAACTTCAAAACCCTTTGGCCTAGATTCTTCAAACTTGACAAGTAGGTTGGTAATGACAGGATGAGTATCCCTGTTGATTGGGTCATTGGGTCAAATGGCAAGGTCTAACTTACAAAATATAAAAAATGGCCAATATTTGTAAAACCTTGTCCGGTCAGTAACCATTAGACCTTGGATCTGAACACGTGGTAAGTAGGTTGGTCATTACTAATAGAGGATTACTGTTAATTATTAAGTTCTTTAGGAAAAGGTCATGGTCAATGTGACAAGGAATCGTAAAAGAGTATTCGGGCAATAACTATGTTACTCTTAGGTTAGGTTCGTTAAATTAGTTAGATAGGTTGGTAGTGACTAGAAGTGGATCCTTACTGGTTATATGGTCTGAAGATCAAGGTCAAAGCTTACAAATATTTTAAAACCTTATCCAGGCAATAACAACGGATCGAATCCTTACGACTATATTTCAAAACTTTAGTAGGTGGGGTGGTCATGACTTATAGAAGATCGCTATTGATTATTAAGGCATTTAGCTAAGATCAGGCCACATTGACCAATATTTAACGTTGTCGAGTCGATAACAATGGAATCCTTAGGCCTCGGTTTGTAACACATGACCAATCTACCTAAGTATTCCTATTGTTTATTGTATCCGATATCAAAATCAAACTATTCAGTAGCTGTTAAACTAGGTGTATGCAATAAATAGACAATGGCTATACGTAGGTTTTTCAAGGCTATGTTGGTAAGTAAGTTATCTCATTTGGTATTTCACAACCCTGTTCATTAAAAAAAGTCACCCATTCAGTATCAATGTGACATGGGGGCATTCATCATTGACAGTGATAACTCTTGTTTTATTTGTTGACAGAGGGAGAAATGAAGAGGGAAGGATTAGCCATTACCCAAGCTCCTAACCTTCACTGTAGAAACATAATGCACGTAGTAGCCAAGGATTCTGCACCAGAATGGAAACAAGTTATTGGACAATGTCTTAGAAAGGCAAAAACCGAAAAATATCGAAGCATTGCTTTTCCGGCTTTAGGAACAGGTTAACCTTCCTAATTTTTTCAGTGCACTTTACGCACCGATACATTCCAGTTTTCGGCAGGTTTATGGATCATTGCGTCACTTTATATATATGGCAATATGAACATAATAAATATTAGTTTATTTGTAATAACAAAAACCCACAGGCGAAAGACAGTTTGATATAAAAGCTTCTGTTACAGGAATGAGGGTAAATGCCGCAGATGTGGCACAAGTGATGTTCCAGGCTGTTGGCGAGTTTATAAATGAAGGGTGTGCATCATTGACAGATGTAAGATTTGTCATATACCAGTCTGAAATGATCGAAACGTTCAAACAAGCTGCTCAGTGTGCTAAAGGAGTGGGTTCAGGTAAATTAACAAAAAACTCATGTGGGAAGAGGGAGCATAAAATTGCGTTTAGCATATTATTGTTCCAGCAACCACTTTGTACAAATTTAGGTGAAGCTTCAGTACCAGTCAAATGCGACTGTCAAGATGTTCTTCTGCATCGTTTTCTTGGAGTTATAGACCTTTGATTATTGCTGCCATTATTATATGGATGTATTTATTTATTTATTTATCTTAAATTGCTTTAAATTATTATAATTACTTTAGAGTAAACATTCTTAAGTGATGATATCTTTAAACTATTCATTCTTTGAAAATGAAACTAATACACAGTGACTTCCCTTCTCAAAGTAATTGATGTAAACAAACAATGTTTGGGAGCTCTTGTGTGGGAGCTCTATACACAGTATAAATCGAACACTTGATGTTTTAAAATGTGTAATTACGATCTCACAAATGATACAGTAGCATACATATAATTAACCAAATAAAGTAAGTAAACATATATTGCTAAAAAGGTATACAAGTTAAGAACAACCATAGCTTTTTAAAAGCACGATAAGGTAGTTTTTAATCACCAAATAGATGTTTTCGTTTGTTCGTACGGAAACTCAAATAAATGTATATACATTGACTTGACAGTTGGTTAAAGTTACACAACACTGATAAACAATGCAAAAACTCGATTTTAGTACTTTTAGGTTTATTCCATATTGAATTGTTTTCTTTGTCATTTTATGTGTTTTCCGTTTGGGTTCCAAATTTATTGTCATTTTTATCTGCCTAAAAGCTGAAATCTGTATCTGCCACTGATTCACCATAGACATTACTTATATTGTCTCAATCAAACAATTTTTTCTCGTATCATATGCGAAATTAAAAAACACCACATGTTTAACATTTATTTTTATAGGATTCTCCAAAATGTCCACAGTTGTTGCTGGTGGAGTACAGTTGCAACAGTTCTCTGAAAAGGCGAATTCTGTCTGCCTGATATTTTACGCTTTGGGAGATTCAGACATAAGGCACGCCATAGCACAGTTAGAAAGACTAATTGAGGAAGAGATACAAGTGGAGAACTTCAACGATTCCATTATAAAGCGGCTTGAAGATAGACAGGTATCGTTTGAAAATGTGTAGTGCTTGAAAACGTTTACGGTTTACAATGTATTTCATTAGTTAAACACAATATTTGTTTACTTTAGGGAATGATTGCCCAGCATGCCCCTTAACTTGTTTGGCGTAGAACAAATATTGAAGATATTGAAGTACTTTTTCTTTTCGTAGCATTTGTCTGACAGTTCAAGGACTATTTTGTATATTATATTAAAATATATTTTTTAACACGATAATCGTGTTTCTATAGACAAAGAACAAATTATCGTTGTTAAACTACCAAATAAACAACGCAAAATGAAGTCCCAATTATAAGCGGAGCATATTAAAATATTGTTCCAATTACAATTGCAAACATATACGTCATTTAATGTTAGAATAGAAATAATTTTCTCATTATAGTTGTTTATCGTTCTGATGAATTTTACCACGACATCGTATACTAAATGCGTGTATGCTACCCTCTAGTAAGGTACATAAGCAGATAAAACCTACATGCATTCATTTAGCACGACTTTCTCTAACTGAATAATTGTCCATTCAATCAATATACTACTACGCTTTAGTCAGTACATTATTATATTGGTCGGTTGCGTTCAGCGTTTATAGTATCGTCATTAATATAACAGACTTGCTACACCAGAAATAAAGGATTTGTTTGTTTGTTTGTTCAGATTGTTCGACGTTTTTAACAGATTTCAGTCATTTCACGGCGGTCAGTTAACCTACTCACACTTTTCCTGGGCAACCTTAGCTGATCTACGCGGTTTACCAGTACTAAGTGCACATACTTATGCCATTAACGGACAACTGCCCTACTTGAAACAGCGTTAGGGGGAGAATGGCCGTAGAAATAATTTCATGACCAATCCCCACATAATGTATGTGGCGGGCTGGGATTCGAACTCGCGATCCCCGGATTGACAGTCTAGCGCTCTACTTACTGAGCTAGCCGGGCAAAGATTCTAGAAGTTTGTTATTTTACTATGGTACGCTATGGAAATGTGATTTACTGGGGTTTTAACCTAAAGTCGTCAGCAAAATCAATAAATATGGAGACTTGCAAGTATACAAATAAAACAAGTTTTGCAACAGAGATAAAACTTGATATATTTCATTGAGTCATTATTAAAAACTAACATGTCATGTCTTCTTACAGTAGTGGTCCCAGCCTTTAATATCAACATCATGCTTTGTATAAATGTCACACTTTTATATTAAAATAAGACCAATATACAGTATTGTGTTTTCATTTTATATTTGCTATCATCCTAGTTGTTGTTAAACTTATTTACATAGTATACGTATTAGATTTATACATGAGTTTGATCGGAATTTACTACGTCGATTATGCTAAATTGTGTTTACGGAAAGTACATTTTATTGCTAGATTATTTTAGTGTTGCACTTATTGTTATCTAGGAAAATATCATTTATAAATCAACTATCATAATGGTATTTGAGCAATTAAAAGTTATCCGCGAATATAGTCTTATGAAAAGTAATACCAAGATCGATGAACGTCTCATGGATTAGACTTTTCATTTATGCTTCTGTTCTTGCACAGTAAAGCGGTCTACGCAATGATAAATGTTAAACCTTGAACACATTAAGTCGTTGTAAACCCGTTCCTTAAGTTTCATTTTGTTGTTATGCTGTCATTATGTGCTGATATATATTCACACATGAGCTGGCATTTATTTTAACTGACGTTTATTGCAGATGAATGCGATCAAACGAATTGCTGAAAACAACAATGTTGACCTGAAACACACTGACAAAGGACTAGAAATTGTAGGGATTATGAAAAATGTACACGCAGCCAGCATTAAAATTCACAGGTATCCACAGTTTGATTCATTTATATTGTGTATACATTATCACCGAACTGCATTAATTTTTCACCGGTTTACCTTTATATAATATCTAATAAGATATGTGAATTTAATTATTCCACGAGTAACTGTTTCAATTTCGTATAAAAATAATACAACATGTATAAGGAGTATCTTTTTGCTGCATATAACGCATTTGTATGATTTATAAATGTTGTACATTGTGCTCTGTTTAGCATCATAAAAGATGCGATACAAATTGAAAACGACAAACAATCAGCGTCTATCATAAAAGACGTGGTTCAGTGGTTCTACATAGAAGTCACTGATGAGGGGGATGTCCTACAACCATACGCAGAAAATCTTAATTTCCATATAGAAAAGGCATACAAGAATCAGGAGGACACTCTCATATATCGGTAATAAGTTTCTGTATCAGAAACAAAAGATAACCAACCAATAGTAATAATGTTATCCATATCCATATAACAAAGTTATTCCTTAGCAGTTAAAATTATTACTGCGGTACCCTGTTTTGCTACTAAAGTGTTGTGAGATTGCTTTCACTATTTAACGTGTCTTTGTGGTTAATTTAAAATAAGTCGAAATGCCTGGTATTTATAATGTTTATATCGGTGCTTTGTCTATTGCCATATTACATTTATTAAACAATCAGACACTTAAAGGCCTAGTTTAAGGAATGTCCGGTCTCTCCATGGGATATTCCACTCTGTGTATTGGTCCACCGTAATTATCTGCAATCTTTTCTCTCAGCTGACACAGCAATGGCCAAGTGAACTGTTTCAATTGCAGCAGGGTATTGATCTTAGCTGATAAGTGTCGTCACACTGTGACCATAGCAGGATGCCAATACACAGGACTACATGACCCCAGATTTGGGGGGGGTCAAATAAAAAAGGATTAAACAAGGCCTTTAGGAATATAGAACAACTTGATAAAAAATATATTTCGGACGTAAACTTTATTAGCTACTGAACCATTTTCTAGATTGCATGCGTACTTTTGTTAATGAATATTTCTTATGTTGCGGTTTGTTTAGCTTAAGTACCCACATCTTTATATTTTCCACCGACTGGGTAATATCTTGTTACATAACTCAGCTAATGGACTATAACGAATAGGTTATACATAAAACAGCCATTCTGCTTCTGAACCACAATTGTAATGGCACTATAGCGTCTCGGATCCTTCTAATTTTTCGTGATGATAATATTTACAATTTCCTTATCTTATGTTATGTCAATAATATTTTTGTATGTTTGCGTTTGGATTGAGTTTTAATAAATTGTTTTTTCAGTGAAGATGATATGGAAATTGTCGTTAACTTCAATACCTTGCAAGAATATGAAAAGGGCGAAATTGATGATAATAAAAAGACGAAGATTTTACGAAAAGATTTAGTTAAAGGTAAAGGCGCAGATTATCACCATGCTGTAATAGGATTTGGACGTAACATGTCCACTAATCTGTAATATATTGCCTTAAGGCACATGTTTTGTCAATTAACTCCTAGTTGTATAAGTAAACTGTACAAGTCAGTACATACTTAAGATCTTGCTACATACAAACTGTTATATTTATATCGGTATAGATAAATCGGATGAAATACCAAAAGAATGGAAAGATATGAAAGGGAATCTGCTAGTCCACACTTTGCTTAATGCTGATCCTAAATACGCAGAAATAGCAAATGCATTCACGGCATCAGCTGGATCTGGTTTTACTGTCGAAAAGGTAAGCCTGTTAATGTCACGTTTTAGACTTGCGGATGTACTCTTGGTAATTAACAAATAATGTTTTCTACCCAATATTCTAATAATTCTTAAATAATTCGCATTGTGTGGATTCTCATGAGTCCGTGGCCATTGAACAATCATATAATAAGGTGCATGCTTTACTATAACTGTAATGTGGGGAAAGGCTTATCAAAGCAGTATCTGGAAAAACAATGTTCTACATAAAGTTATATATTTTAAAAGCCCTTTGGCTATTTATGTATTGAATACATAACAGTTTCGTTTCTTAGGAGTTTGGAACTGTTAATATTGGTTATGATTATATGCGAGCTTAATTAATTATTGTTATCTCTTACTTGAATAAGGCTGTGTGTATTATTCCAAAACTAGGCAGCGTTTGCACAGTTGTCTGATATTTGCAAACTGCTAAAATTGAAGTACCGCTCGCCATTAACTGCTGCACCATATTGGATAAGTATTTATATCTGTATGGATTTTTACATGAAAAACACTAGTCTTCACCATTTATCTCGATTATTAAAACCCCAACGCGAACTAAAAATAACTATGCAACAATGTATTAAAAACAGTATGTATCAATGTGCATGTGCAATTTTCATTATTCCAATATTCAAAAATAAGGCCCACACAATTAGGTAATTTCACTTAATAGATCTAGGAAATCATCGTCTGAAATTGTACACAAACATTTATAATCCAAGGTAGATCAATAGTTGGAATATTTCTTGATATAAAGTCAAATAATAATTTTGTTAAGACAATGTTGTTTTTTCTTATTGTCAAACGGCGAATATAAGTGTAATAAGGGTCCTTAAATGTGTATGGGTGCCCTATAGCAATCATCCTGTCTGTCTGTTCGTCTGTCTGTCCGTCCACATTTTTCATGTTTTCCTTAAAAATTTCAAACGCGTTTTAGCTATTAATTCTTTGATTTATTTTTTAAACTTAATTTTTCACGGAGCATAACTCTTAGATTATAAGAGGTATTAACTTTAAACTTTATTGGTGGCTAGATCTTTGTTAATTGTTCATACTTCTTTTTTTTTCTCGGAGCATAACTCGTAGACTATAAGAGGTATTAACTTGGAACTTCATAGGCGAATAGACCTCATTTAGGAGAAGTGCAGTACAAATAAAACATTACTTAGCACTACACCATTATGGAGTTATCATCCTTTGTTAATTTTTCATACTGGGAATGGAATACATAGGGATAAATTACTGTTGATGGTTGTGTAGTTGTGGGTAAAGATGGGATTTCAACAGACGTAGCATGCTTGCTGTATTTACAAATATACACTAACAGTGAACGTATTTTTAAAATGTTGTACATAGATCGAAATGGTCCAGAACAAGTCTCTCTGGCAACAATACGCTGCAAAGAGGAAACAACTGGAAGGACAGAATCCCCAGGGAACAGTTAACGAACGTTTCCTGTGGCACGGCACCTCTGATGACACGGTGGATAGCGTCAATGCACATGGCTTCAATCGTAGCTACTGTGGAAAGAATGGTGAGTATTCAAAACAAAACTATAAGTGTGTTTATTTTAGTGGCAGTGATCTTTTACAAACGATTATAAAAAAAAATTATTTGTATAAAGCATAATAGTGATATTAGAGTCGCTTGTTTTATGCGTGAATTCAGTTGACGTTCCGTCTACCCATACAAACTATAAACCATATAATAAGTAAGATGTAGGAATTAATTCTTAATGTAGTCTTTTTAAAAACATACATACACATGCCCGTTTTGAACATGCTTTGGTCGCGAGACACATGTTGCAAGTGCCAATGCAGCGTTGTTGTGCTGATGTTACTGGAATATGTAGTTTAACGAAAACTTAGAACACGATGACAAGAAACTACTAACTTTACCAGAATGGAAGCTAAGCACAGCCAGTTCATCAATTAGCATTTGCAATGGGTGTTTTTAAGTATTTCAGCACGATCGCTTTTATTCATTATGTATTACGCTCCTTTTTAATAAATTATTTCATATCAGCCTATTACCTAGCAGTATGAGTAGATTGTGACCTCGAGTGTTACGTTACCCATGGCGTGGACGAGATTCCACCCAATTCGTTTCGAATATATCTTAAAGACGTCCGCAACAAAAAGAAAATAATTGGGTTAATTTCCCCTTTTGCTTCATTATTTCTTTACGGTATATAGGTTACAATATACTAATATCAATCAATAAATATAAATCTGTTTAAGTCATTAAGTTCCGGTTAATGGTTAAAAGTTCATAAAGCATTATAATAATAAAAAACAAACGTATACAATATATTGCCAAACAAATAAGTTAAAAAAAGATCCATAAAAATATCTACATTCTATTTTGGCAATAGATACATTGTTCACGTAAACACGAAACATGATACTGGCTACACAGGTACCCTATTTAAAGTTCAATATTTCCCAAACAAGTTCGGTGACCCATTGTTTTTTATGTTTTGATGTAAGTTTACATTGGTGCATGTATGTGAGAAAGTTTAAGAAAAACTCGTTCAGATAAAATAATTTATGCATAATAAAGGACGTTTCTGGAGGTATTATTAGTACCCATTTGACCTACTTCAATGTCCAGTCAAATTATTTAAACAGTAATTGAAGGTAAAGCGTTTTATATTACCGAATACATATTGCCAAGGCAATATATATGTGAAAACATATCGGTTGACTGAACGATAACCTTGTTTGAAAAAAGCTCTCCTATACACTTAAAACATTGATAAAAAAATCCCAACTGAAAAAATGCGCTTCGACAGGTACCGTATTTAAAACTCAATATTTCCGAAACAAGGCCGGTGACCTCTAATGTTTAAGACTCAGCATACAATGACACATGCATATGGAATTTTTAAACAAAATCTGTCGTTTGGAACAAAAGATATTCGTATATTTAATACCTGATTGATGTTTTCAAAGGCATATTAAAGGCATAATTAACCTCATTAAGAGTCCATTAAAAGTACTTTTTTAATGGTAACCATAGATAAAGCGCGTTTTATCATTAATCTGCACTTGCAACATGCCAAACGAAACAATGAACAAAGATGCGTTTAAAAATCTCCGTCCTTGTTTGAACATGAACGCTTTATATAATTGAACACTGCTAGTCACACAAACTGAAAAAAGCTTCAATAGGTACCGTAGTTAAACCTCAATATTTCCAGAACAAGGCCGGTGAACCCTGTTTTTAAGAATGTTTAAGTTTTAGAATAGATTGACACATGTTTGTGCAAATTTTAAAGAAAATATATCGTTGGAAAAAAAAGTGGATAAAATTGTTACGAACGTCTTTAAATATTTAAAAAAAAAAAGCATGTATTACTAAAAAAAATTGTATTCGATGTTTTATAAGACGAAATCTGTGTTCCACATTGGTAACATTTTCTGAAAATATTCGATTTATGTTTTTTTAATGAAAATTATACGCATTATATAAGGTTAAAGATTTTAATTAGATCAGAAAATGTTGTTACTGGTCTTTAAGGCAGCAATGGCTTACCAGTAAATAAAGCTGTTTTGTTGAATTCAAAACTTTTCAAAGGGAAACATTTATATTCGCTTATTGTTATGCTACATGCAGCAGTTTGTTAATTTCTACCAGTGTATGTTTATGACATTAAGACTTTCGATTATCATTTATCCCAGAGTCAAAATTACCATTATACATAGTATAAAATAATATGTTCTTTATAATTATAAATATAAATCTTCAAGACTGGACAGTTGTGTATATTTACAAATAAAAATCTTGTATATAAGTTACGGTGCTGATAGTTATGAATGACGTTTACCATTAATAAACAAACAAATGCATATAAATACGTGGTTATTTATTTAAACATATTTTATATGTTGTTGTAGAAAGGATATATTGTGAATTGACTTTGCTTAACTTCCATTTTGGCTTAGTGTGCAGTTCTTTATATTGTGTTACAGTTTAATGTTTGCATTTGCACAACTATACTGCATTAGCACCACAACATGTGTCGCGCGACCATCACATTTAATATATTTTGTATATTTCATTTACATGTACCGTAGGTACCTGTTTTTACGTAGCAGATCATGACCATGTCATTAACAATTTAAATTAGGTATTTAGGTGGAATACAAGTTTAAGCACCAATGTTTATATATTTATTAAATTATCTATGTCTGTATTGTCAATTTTTCGAAATGGCTCCATGACAAAAGATGAATTTCAACAATTTGCACACATAACGCAAACGATTTCGTCGCAATGATTCTCGTGATACAACTATTTTAATAATTGCACACCTATTTTAAGCATATATTGCGTATTACGCTGGTTAACAACACTTTACGCATCCTAGTAAATAATTTCCCACTATCAATGAAATGATAAAGACGATCTCGAGAGAGCGTGACTTCATACAAAAAGTTTGTCAAAAACGAAAATCATCGAAGTTATGGACCCATACATAATTTCAATTTGTGTGGTATATGTTGGGTGTTGTCACTCAGGCCCAGTATCTACAATGTTATATATATTGTCGTGCTAGTTTTCGAATCAATTCAACAAGGCATAACCGTGCGAATGTTTTCTGCACGTGTAATAATTGTAATATATGTAAGGCGATTCTGTTTGGTAATCATTTTGTTGCTTGGTTTACAGTGTTTATTTTAACCTATTAATACTAATTATGAGTGTCGTTTTATATGTATGCGCGGGTATAAACTAAGGTTCAGATTATCAACCGAATACAATGATGTATACGTCCTTAAACCGTGTCGTGTGCTTGATTTATAAGATACACACGTTCACGTGTCGTTTTTAAACATCGATATCCACAAATTAGAAGGCCATTGTCCGCTGTGTAATTAAATTTACCAGTTTTGTTTACTAATCTTGATTAAATGTTTTAATATAACGAAACATCGTGAAATGATATTTATTTCGCCTTACAATGGTTCATGTCCTGACTTACAGCGGTATTTTACGGTGATGGTGTCTACTTTGCGGTCCACGCAACATATTCTGCTCACGATAAATACTCCAGACCAGATCAGAAAGGTGTTAAAAGGATGTACTACTGTGGGGTTCTGACTGGAGAATACACACTAGGTCACAAAGGGATGCGTGTACCGCCACATAAACCATCTGGTGGGAAAAATGCAGTTTATGACTCGGCAACGAATGAGTTACAAACCCCAGACATGTTTATAATCTTTAACGATACACAAGCTTATCCGTATTTTATTATCCATTTTAAGAAAACATAGGTCGTTTCTCAAACACAATTGATGCACGCGGTTTATAATCTACTATGTGCACTATGTTTATGCCCATGACTATGTGAATAAATTGCGATATGTTTGAACAATAAGTATATTCAGACCTTTTGAATGAATCATATTTAAATTAAAGTGAAATAAAACTAGTTTATTACAAGGTGGTATTGGCGGATGACATGAGAGACATAAAATGTATCAATGTATCATGTTGATTTATATTTCTATGAAGCTTTTTTGAAACATTTCATTATTATTTTACTCGTGGTGGGTTGTAAGATTGACTTTAATATATTATACAAACATAAAAGTATGCGTCAAAAAATTATATCCAAAAGAAGTTAAAGGCTTGCAATATATGTAATGAAGGAGGTAATTAATGATGTACTATGGTTCGACCTTGTTTTATTGTAGCTTCACCTAAAACGATGTAGCTTATAATAAGGTACATTGAGTTTGAAGACAAAATGCATCTTACTTGGGCTGTCCTCCATGCGAGAGCAAGATAAAAAACCGATTATGGAAAAGGTCGATCCATATTATATTTTAGATTGTATTTTTAATTAAGAGTCTGAATATGTAATAACATATCGATGGATTTTTGGTGAGTCTAGACATGACACATATACACATGCAAAATAAACATTATAGTTTATTTATAAATTTTTATGAGTGTACACAGTATTGGTTAAACACATTTGTTTCAAACAAGCCTATATTATGTAAATTTTCTGAACATACAACAGTAATGCATATCAATGTTTAAAGAGGATTGGAACGAAAGACATAGTCTTATATAGTTCTTCTCCTAAGCACATAATCAGTTGCGTGTTGTCAGGTGACTATGTATGGTCTAAATAATATAATAACAGTACATTAGTATTTTAACAGTTGATGTGAGGCAAAAAAGGATTTGTTTGAAATTAAAATTGTAGTTAGGATAAGGTCGTATGATATTCTAAATATTTTCAATTATTTAGTCTTACCTGTCTTATATTTGTGTTTTTGTTACATTATTTGATTATTGATTATTTTGCAGTTGTATTTGTGAACGAAATTTGTGAACTTGATATATCCTGATATCTTGATTTAGCGAGTTTTTCTTAATTAAACTACATTTGATTATTTACACATGTTCGCGTCTTTCTAGTAGAAAGGTCAATGTTGACCATTTCTTGAAATCAAAGGAGACACCTGCAGACATCAATAGCAAATAGAAAATAAAAATCATTTTTATATGGAAGCATTTCAAAATAGCCTTTTTTTTCTTCATCAAGTATCAAAAGCTAAACTTACTTCTAACAATTAAAGTACGTTTAGTTTATACCGGTATTTTCAAAGATACATACTTACAAAAATGGTTGCATTTTGTAATATTTTATAATACAATTTAATGGTTGTATCACTGAATTTGGCATTCTTCAGAAAACAAAACATGATTGTTAAATCAGTCCCTTCATTATTGTTTGTTATGACAGACAACACAAATGTTAGGGTTTAAAACATGATTTTAGTGTACATGTGCACATTGCACTGTATGTCATTATACATGTTAATTATGAACATATTTTGTTCAAATATAAAATGTTCTCAACCTGCAATTCATCTATCAGCGTGTATGTAAAATACATTGTAATGTATATTTTTATAATTTTGGACATACGTTCACGAATTAGTTTTATGTCCCTTTATATAAGAACAAGAACGTGTATTTTAAAGCGTTCAAATACGTAGGGTAATTACGATAAATCGAACACTTCACGCATGTGGAAATATGTCAATTATGTGGCGCTGAGAAATTGACATTTACACTGAAGTATACTGGAACATAAGCACTTGTCATTACCTCACGTGGTCATACATTTGTTGCAATAACTATGAACTGGACATAACTTGCAGGGGTAGAAAAAGAAAGCTTATAAAACCAGAATTCCTTTCAATAAAGTCCCGACGATTATAATGTGACAACACAACACAATTATGTGTTGAGTATGATGTTCATACATTACAACAGATGATCCACTAATTCACAAGACATTTCGTTACATAATCGCTGAGATCTAGTATTCCATGCGTTGGTCAGCTGTTGTTACATTCTGGAGTTAATACGAGTTCCGGATTTCTTAAAATTGACTTATATGTCAATACGTCCTGACACGTGTCTTATGAAAGCCTTCACAGTACTAGGTCAGTTTTGAGACGGGTTTTGTATAATTGATTTTTGTTTTCCGTCGACCTTGTTAAGGAATGCATATTTGGTCTTGAAGTCAAGTTCTAGGTCCCGGTAACTAAACCAGAACGATTTCACTATAAAATTCAAAATGATCTTTAAACGCCTTTTATTAGTATATATTGAGTGAGGATAAAAGAAAATGCGTTGTTATATTTATGTTGTAATGGTTTGGTGTCGGTGTAACTCGGTCAATACTTCGACTCAAAATGTGTAATTCGTGTATCAATTGTTGTATGAATACCGTATGTTAGGCTCTGTCAGCGATTGCATGATATCCAGCGTATGTTCTTTTATGACCTACATAGCACTATGATAATGTATTTCACATGGAAGGCATCTAAATTTCAGCGACGGATTTGGGTGAAGGCGTATACTTTACGGTTAATGCGAGTGACTCGTGCAGCGAGGCCTACACAATACCTGCAACCGGTATTAAAATAGTTCACTACTGTGCAGTGTTAACTGGAGAATACACAAACGGCATCCGTGAAAAACGTGTACCGCCACCAAAACCAACAGGGGGTAAAAATGCCTTATATGACTCTGTTACGGATAACCCTGCAAGTCCAACAAAGTTTGTCATATTTAGTGACACACAGGCGTACCCGTTATTCATTGTGCATTTCAAATAAGTAGTAATTGACCAGACAGCATACAGTATGCGCGTTTAGAAATGCTAGTTTCTAAAATAACTGTGAAAATAAAACTTATATAATCAACAGAGTTCTCTAACAGTATAAGGTTATTGTTCGGTTTATAGACGAGTTAAGATATATTTATGTTGAAACTAACTAGAGACAGTATTTAACTCCTTTTCTATACCGATGAAGTGTTCGTAGTGAATACATATGTTTTTCGATCGACTAATCGAAGAATAAGTGAGCTTTCCTACTCGCCCGGCGTCGGCGTCCGCGTCTGATCTTGGTTAAAGTTTATATTCAAAGTCTTGTAACTTCAAACTACATGAGTTATTCACTTCAACAATGAAATATACATTTGACATCAACTCCAGCATGATGTGTAGTATTCCCCAATACTCTGTTTTGCATATTGGCATACTTATGTCCCTTTAACGCATATTTTCATATTTAAGTTTTTATACAAAAGTTTTCAAACTTCAAAACTTGATAGATTACTAACTTAAAATTTGGAATATTTCTTTGTCATCAACTACAGCATCAGATGCCACAATCCACATAACCATGTTTTGCATTTTACACAGTTATGTCCCCTTTTCACATACTTTAAATGGTTTTTTTTCAAAAGTCTTATAATTTTAAACTACATAAGGTATTAGCTTGAAACTTGCAATGCATCTTTGTAATCAACTCCAGCATCGAGTGCAACAGTCCCCATTACTTTGTTTTGTATTTTGACAGAGGTATGCCAACTTTCACAAACACTTTTAGGTTAAAAATTGTGTTAAATTTTTTTATATTTTCTAAACTACATAAGATATTTACTTGAAACTTGAAATGAATTCATGAAATAATTGCCATAACTCAGCTTTGTATTTCAACAAAGTTAGGCCCCTTCCACTCTCCAAAATATATACCAACTAAAATACTTCGAATAGTCGAGCGCGCTGTCCTCTGACTGCTATTGTTATCGTATCCAAGTGTGTGTGTGTGATTCCCAAAATGCAGATTTATCAAATGCGTCTCTCCCTTTGTTGTAGCTACAAATAAATATGTCTGTCTTGCTAAAATAACATTTATGAGTAGTTTTATGCTTGTTATGATGTGCATCATGTTTTCATTATTTTGTAATTTATGTTAAATTGTTTAGAATGTTTTATATATTTTTTATTATATTTTTAAATTTTGACAAGAATGTGATCAATCAAAATACATAATATAACAATGCTGTGTTAATGAATGTGTAGCATTTAATCCGGTACATCGTGTCCTTCTACAGGTTCGCTCCCCCGTAATTTACACAAACTTACTAGCTGTTCTCGAACATAGCTTTTTAATGGAATTTTAATCGCTGAAAGTATTTTCGAAAATTTCAATTAGTGCTATATTGAACAATTACAATTGTGACATGTAAATGGGGACCTTACTTATAGAACAGCCCTTACTTACGAATCTGGTCGGAGCTGCATAAAAAATAGAGCCTTCCATGGCCATGAAGTATTCGGATTAATGACAGGTTGGAAGCCGTATTAGAATCAAAATAATAAAATTACGTCATATTGTGTTGTCGAATAACCCACGGACAGAAGTTTAGATACGTTTTATCAAATCACTCGTGCTGCGCAATCGGTTTTTAATTCCTACGCATCTTCTGGGTCATTAGACAACTAACTATGATGTAAATATATTATTTTTTAAAATATTAAATGATGGATAAATTGTATTAATTTGTGGTGTCCTTATATTGTCATTATTTTGGTTGGGTTTCATCCCATGTTGCGATTGGTTGTATATGTGAAACGTATAATAAAAGCGTGTTTTCTCGCCCATTGGTGTTTTGTTACACGTCACGTCAACTGTTAATGTTATTTGTCCGTAGAAATGAACAACAAAGTCACGTGGCCATTAATAAATGGGTTAATTTGGTTACGCGACGATACCGTTCGAAATTACGCCGTTAAATTTGATTCCACACTACAGTTGAAAATCGCCAAATTTAGAACAAACAATTGAAACAAACCGTGTAATGCCTAGTAAAAGTGTCTCATTTTATGTTTAAGCTTCAGTTATACATTGCGTCAACCAACAGTTTGGTTGATGGATACTGTTTAAAAATACACTGCAATTCCAAGTACGTAAGTAGTTTATAAATTGTATATTTGATAATCATCGTGGTGACGCGGTCTTAATCCGAATATTCATTCCCTATCGTAGAGCTTCTCAATAAACTAATAAAACACGTGGAACAGCGGTTAGTTTCGTCGGGTTTAGTGTAAACAGTCAAATGTAATTAAACAAACTGTCATTAATTTTAAGAAAATGTGAAGTAGTTTTTCAGTCGAAATGTTTTATTTTATGAGTATGGACAATCTTAACTTTCATCACATTGTGTGTGCCTTTAAATGTGTGTTGGAAAACACTTCTGCTAACATCTACTAACATCAATATAAACTTTAAAAACTGTTATTCCTGAAAGAAATAACCCTTTATACGTATTTGCGTTGAAAAGAAATGAAAACTCATTAGATCTTTCAACGTACGGAATCATTTCGACACGCGTTTGACGCTTTGACGCCTTTAAAAGAAGAAATAACGTAGTTTTAATGATGCATGTTTAATTAAACATGATAAAATAACATCAATCACTTATTTAATCTGATTAAACTAATAATCCAATGTGACCATTCGTTTATAGAAGCTGTCATTTTATTCAACATTAAAGGCACCATGTTTTCTGACAGTGACCTGAAATGACGCGTTTGATTGTTTGCATTAGTATTATTTTAGCACACTGTCAAACACTGTACTAAGTAAACACTTGGCTGATATTGCTTAAATTCATAACATGTTTGATTATGCAGTGGACTCAAGCAGTTATAAATATTAATATTTTGCGTATTGCACTTATTAATTGTAAAAGCCTTAGGGAGAGAAAATTGTTCGGCCAGTCCGTGACTCGAACCCGGGACCCCTCGCTATCAGGGCGAGTGCTCTCCCGACTGAGCTACACGGGCCGCCACACAACTTCTCCCGTGAAGTGACCAAGTTCATGCCATGACATACACCCTTGCTCGAATATGAATTCAACCTCGAATTCCGGGATTCATAGTGTTATATATAATTAACCACGGGCCTCGTAAGAGTAGACCCAGGTAACAGTCACGGTCCCACGTTGGGCGCCAATTTGTCGCGGGTGACTCTGGTAAAAATAAGGCGTAGTAATGAGAAAAAAAGAACAAAACACAAAGACACGGTAACGTGTTAACTCTTTGAATGTCATTCTCTTGCTCATAAGCGGAAATACAAAATACAACATCTTAAAAGACATGATATATAAAATGAGATGAAATGATGCAGAAAATAGATTACTTACCAGGTAAAAATATGGCGCAGTAATGAGAAAAACACAAAACACAAAGACACGGTAACGTGTTGACTCTTTGAATGTCAATCCCTTACTGGCGCAATTGTGTACAAACGTGCAAGAGGAAAACGAGTTCGCAAAGTGATGGGCGAGTGTCGAGTTGGTGAAATGAATGAAAATGGGCTACACAACACACATAAAACAGATACAGACGAATTGTCTCTGTGACACTTACAGTCGAGATTCATTTAATATTTTGATGTATTCTTACATTTACATCTCTTACCCCCGATGAACGACTTGCTAGCAAGAGTTTAGAGTCTGCTTACTAGAATGTATAAAAGTATGATGACTGTAAAAGCTTCTTATGTCTAAATATAAGAATATGTGTCAAAATAGGGCAATGTCAATTTAGGTCACTTGACAAACAACTGTGATTTTAAAATGTTTGTTCCCGAGAACTTCAAAATAGTTTGTACAATTAGAAACCTGTGACAATTTTGGAAACTGGTAGCACTAATAAAGCCGTGTAAAACCTGTCGTCTACTAGGTCCTCGAAGGTTTCTGGATGTTCGGGAACCCATCGCCATGACTCGGCATCTTCGGAAAGCCTTCTGCGAGGTTTCGTAATCGGTTTAGCCACCCCGAGCGGTCTCTGAAGAAAGCTGAATTAATGTCGATCGCTCTCCGAAGACGACGAGTGGAAGAGTTCTGTTCGCGTGTACACGCGGAAGCTATGCCGATCATGTAATGAAAAATGCCGAATCGACGCTGAAGAAGCCGATTGTCAGCGGAAGGGACGCCATATAATCAACTACATCTAAATACTTCAAAATGCGGCTAAAATTAATATGTCAATAATTATTCTGGAAATAACCCTTATGGTATATATTTGTTTGATATACATCTGTGATGTTTGTGAAGCGACATGCGTCCTATCTTTCTGCATTGCTTTGTGAGTTGTCAATAATCCTCTTAAGGGAATGTCTGGCTATGAAAACCACATTCTTTACACATCCCTTTCCATCGGAATTTGAGAGAAATCACTTTAAAAATATCAAACATCGATGGAGTAAAAACGTTAAACAAGTATATGCCTACTTGGCGACGACTTCCGGAATGATACAGTTGTGTTCAACACTGTGATAATATGTTGTTTTTTTTAAATGTATGTTAATACGCATGCAATGAAAAAATTTAAGATCATGATAAAATAGGGTAATATTCGGGTAATAATAATGTGCATTTATGACAAAACCTTGTAGATATATACAAGACCTAAAGCTATTTGATACATATGATCGCGATTCGAGTTCTATCGATTAAAATAACATAACATATAGATCCAGTGTTAAAGTATAATTACGTCATTGTCTAAGACATAAAACGTAAGGAGCTTTTGGATATAACAACCGACTTGGATGAAATTACACAGGGTAATTTGGAATATTTAAATTTGTTTGTTTTAGGTTAATTTATAATGCTTCGATACTTCACATTTTTCGTACAATATCCTATTTTAAGAAAAAAGTGAACAATCAACACAATCGCTGCGTTCAAGCTCCAAGGGCAGTAAACCAGTAACTGTTTTCAGGAATCAATAAACTGTTAAGGCGTGGTGCTCTCCCTTTGTTGCCACTTCCCGCTAACATGTGCAGGGCAATTTCATTACTAAACTAGTTCATAGTTCCGTAAAGAGATATACACAAAATGTGTGCTGAAACTTAATTGTAGAATTTAATCACTTTCGCTGCGCTCTCTTTGCCCTTTCTTAACTTATCATGGCCATCAGAGGTTTTAAATATGTTCTAAGTAGCACTTTAAGCAACCGGGCCATTATATTTGGACAAACTGAGTATGTTGATCTTACACTAAATTCGACACATTTCTCCTTTAGAAATGTACTGTCATACTTTCCATATTAAATAAAATGAGCAGTGTCGTGGGAAACCCGGGCTTAATGCATAAAGTGTCATCCCTGTGCAGTCCGCAGAGGTTAATCCGGCACGTCACTTTCAGACTACAGCGGATGTATGTTTGGAAGAGACTTCATTGAAACAGAAAATGCCATAATAGTATAAAGTGTCGTCGCGGATTAGTCCGGTCGGGCTACACAAGTTAATTCAGGACGACACTTTACGCACATGCATTAAGCTCGGTTTTCCTACAACAAGCCTCAACTGTGCATTGTGTAAAAAATAATAGTGGAATGGATTTGTGAATAAGAACAAAGTTGTGGACATTATAATGCAAACCGCATCTCGCCTTGATGTCTCCCTCTCCAAACATTTAAACACTCCTGGTGTTCTTGTTGAAAAAGTGAAACGGTATGCAAAATGTGTAAAATATCTATAAAACGTAGTTCAGTATTAACACCAAAATGCCGGGATTGTCCAGTAAATAGTATTATAGACTTTCAACGAACAGTCGCACTGTGTTAACAAAAAAATCCTAACCATGTGGACACGAGTATTTTGTTGACAGTCGATCAGAGAGCTATAAACTTGAGAATATTTGTGTATCATGTTTGCTTGTTCTTGAGAGGATTCATAAGCACAGTTTTGCCGATACTTTGTTAGCAGGTCAAGAAAAGTATTCAAATATAAACCTCATATTTTTTTCGGCTTTACTTGTTGATAAGTAATTACACGCACTTTAAACAACAATGTAAAATGTAAGTACCATAAACACCGTTGTTATTACATTTATTTTCTAAATGCATTATTGTTTTCAATAAAATAAATGATTGCACATAAATAAAATGCTAGTATATATACAAACTACAGTTAACATGTATTAATTCTTTCATGACCAGATAATAACAGCGTATGTTTTATATTTAACACGGTCCTAGAATAAGTCTATGACACCTCCTCTTTGAAGTTGTCATAACTGGAAATGCCTTTGTTCCGGAAGTCACTGTTTGCGTTATTTCCCGGTTTATAGGAGAAGCGTCTGAGTGTTGCTGATCATAATAACACGTGTCGTCTCGTATTTCGAAGGAAACCGCCTCGCGCTCTTGTTCGCTCAAATCGTAACAACTTACATCTTCTAACGGCTGACTAGCTTCAATATTTCGTAACCAGATCTGAGATTTTTGGTTGTTGGCTCCCTGAAGTATCTGCTCCTTTAGTGAACTGTCTCTGCACAAACCGATGTCGTCTGGTTTGGTTTCCGCTAGTGTCATTGTCAGCATTTCATCCGGCAAATCACTATCCTCTATTGCAAACTGACTGCGCGTTCTGTGTATTCGTGCGCACACTTTTTTTGGTTTATTCGCCTTCAGGTTCCCGTCTGAACTAAAACTTTCATTTGTTCTCCTTGCAGCTTTAATAATGTCGGTGAATTCAGACTCTGCCATTAGACTTGTACTCACAAAATACCTCTAGCATGGCGGTTTGGAGGCCTATTTGAGTTGATTGAGAAACCAGTCCCGGTATTGCTCTGCATGCTACTAAAATCGGAACAGTCTGCTAAACAATTCACTTGCTCAACGCAAAACACCATTTAACAAGGTTTATGTTTCAAGTCTGAAAAAGAAAAGAGTCGCCAAATGATGGCTAGACAAGAAGTATCCAATGATTCTTAGTTAATTAAAAACTCATTCATTGAACTGCGCGTATTTTTGTGTTACAATAACTAACTGTGAATGACTGATGAGACATAAGCACTATTAATGTTTTTAAACAACGATCTCTTCAAGATAACTCTTTTGTACATATTTATTGCACGTTTATTAAGAGGTTGTTATCCAACGTAGCGATTCCATCCACTAAAGCGATAAAACTTCAACGACGTCAGCTGAGTTATTAAGAACACCCGAAGCATGTTTTCTTAATAGTACAAGTTTTATACTTCTTCACGGAACACGCCTAACGCTCTTGCATCACAACAACAGGCGCAGCTTTTGTTTACCTTTCCCTAGTCTTGAGAACCAATGTTCTAGATCACTTGTACAAATCTACTGTTTGCCGTTTTCACCAGGTGTAGGTTTGAATGGAAGCAGATGCGTTGCGAGGGGTCTGGGATGTCTGTCGAACATCAATAACCGGTATCCCGGTCGAAATGCATGTAAAACGTACCCACGAACGTCGGAATCCTCCTTTGGTGTTGTTGTTATAACCTACAATTGATCACACCTGTAGGATTTCGGTGCGTGTGTATGATTCCCCGAGCGAGATCTACAATGATTTTTTAGCACCAAACTGAGCCTATAAAGCCGTCCATCAAATCTCAGCAAATACCGCGAAGCACTGTCTCCAAATGCCGCGGTCTAGCGTGAAGATTGTTTTTCCGAACAAGGATTGCCTGGGGAGCCTGTGTTGTTAACAGAAGTGTCAACGCCCGAATACTGCATTGCGCGGTATGGGACTGAAGTGTTCTGAAGTGCTGTTCAAAGAATCGTCACCACCCGCACACATACTGTACGGTCTGTTCCTGGACTGTTTGCAGAAACCAACACCGGAACAGAGGTTGTTAGGTAGTCTGTGTAAGAGCCTTCTTCTGAAACACACGATGACATATAATTTAGAAAGATATGCGTGTATGTGTAAAGCTGGTAGAGCTGGAAATAAATGATAGCGGCCTCTATATGTCAGCATGATGTCATAGACAACCAGTCCCCTGAATAACTAAAATTATGACAATGTCATTGATGCCTACTATAACTCGTTAAATATTAATGAACAACTCTCTCTGCATGCTTTAGTAATGTAAGTTGTCGTGAATAACGAATGTTAGTATATCGAGTATGTAACATGTAATCCACAAACGTGGTCACAATTATTGTGTTATTGATTACATACCAACACATGTATAGATATAAATATATGAAATATTGCATTGGGAACATAAATGCTATACAAGCAATACGATTATATATACCAAAATGATATATGTACAGATTGTCAAAATCACATTGTTCAAGTTGTTTCCAAGGAAAGCAAATTATAACCAGCCCTGTATTCACCAACGCATTCTTAGACTTAAGAATAAGGAACAGACTCAGATCCAAAAAAATACATTTGGGCGAAGCAGATGTACTGGGCTTCATGGTCTCTTTTGTCATTCACAAATCGTTCGAAATACAGGCATTTGTAATTTGAGTTGTTGAAAACGTATTCAGATTCATATAAACAGCATTTTCAGAACAGACCAGTTTCAAAAATATTCATAATTCTTACATCGCAGGTCTACGAATGGGTTGGTGAATACGGGCCCTGAAGCAATATAACGCCAGGGTCCGTATTCACAAAGCTTCTTAACAAAAACTTTAGTAAATTCCTTAATTAATCGAATTCCTTAAGTCTCTGGCTGTTTTGTGTATATGTCTTTTAACATTTAAATGTTGTAAACTTGTAAATATTGCTTATATGTTTAGTATTGCAGCCTGCTTTGTGCATAAATAATTGGATTTAAAATATAAAATTTGATGTAAAATTTTCACTTGAGTACAACTTAAGTTAAGATTTCCCTTAGATGCTTTGTGACTACCAGCCCTGATATCGACAAGGCTCGCGAACATATTAGGTTGAATAGAGGTAACGTTATTCAGTTTACATCATAAATACAGATATCAGATTATCAAGTTTATTGGCCCTAAAAATGAAATCCGGTTCAATATCTTTCGCTAGTCATAAGTCATACTGAAAGTTTGAATGGCGTTTACGTATGTAATTAAACTGTCTTGTACCACGGGTTACATATCAGGGTGATATTGCGATATCAACCTATTTAAGACATTCCAAATGAATACGACATCGTTAAAATTTAAATTTCTCTATTATGCCTAAATCAATATTTCCATTTATAAATTCTTGAAAGAGGGGCTTTTGTAATTTCCAATCGCAGCATTATTATTAATCGTTCATTTTAAATTTTAGCAAATCTATTACTATGAATTAATTTTGCATTATTTGTCGCATACCGCGCGTTATTCGAATGGTTATTTATTTAGTTATACATGTTTGTGCTGCGTTTGTCCAATTTATTTTTATGCTCGTAATTTAAATTGACCTAATCACAGTTTTCCTATTTTTGAAACAGTTTATTAAACGTCTTTTAACTGAAAAGAGTAAAGCATTTGAACTAAACAGAGACAAAAGTGATGCCTCCGCTGGTGTCCCTGGGGATGAAGAGCATGACCTCCTGATAAAACGTCTGTCAACTCCCCACACGGTCAGACGGTATAATATATAAATATCATAGGCAGTTGAGGGGTATAGTTATTTTGGTCGCTGCTGACGGCACAACAGACACAAAATTATAGCATTATTTTTTAGTATAAATTTTCAACAGCTAGAACAACAAGTGACCTGTTTATGGTACATATTTACAGAAAATCTGGTGTTTTGTCAGGAATGCTGACAATTGAACATGTTTGTGCCATCTAAGGAAACAATTGAATATGATCAAGATGTTGAAAGAATTTTAGTGTCATATACAAAAACCTGCCTGTACAGTAGACAGCTACATACCCAATCTGCTGACTGCGTTCTGCATCGTGTTAATGCCTTGTAAAATGCCCATTGGTCGGTGACCTAGCATGCGTTATATAGGGTAAACCATAATTGCCAAAATTATCAAAGATGTTAAGTTTATATACATAATTATAAAACAATAACACAATTTAGAATTAAACATTACCATAAATCGTTGTAAAGCTTATGTACATACATATATTAACCGGCTACACTCCAATATCTTACAAAACCACGCCAGATATTGGACGGTTACCCGTCTAATATTCAAATTATGGTGCACTGAAAACAATGCGATGACGTCACAGCAATGTTTTAAATATTTGCAGTTGAAATTATTTGCAGTTGGAAAATACATGTATCGTTTATTATAAAATAAGTTATATGTTACTAACAAACGCATATTAAAAATAGTAAAATGTATCGTGTACTCTTTACATAAAATATCAACACACAGTGCAACATTCATATATCAGATTTATAATACCTTGCTGCTTGCACTAATGCACTAATCCATTTATATCCAATAAACCCATCAACAAGACAAATGCCTTTAAGCAAACAATTTGAAGAATATTCAAAATTAGAACCAAAATTTAAAATATTTTCCACAGAGATATAAATTTAACGAGAGACTAAGCTTCAGAAATACGCAACAAAAACGTTCTTACAATTTTTACCGAGCGCGAAACCAGGTAGATTATTCAACATTTAGGAGAAACAACTACAATAGGCCCTACAATAATTTTAAAAGAAACAACTACCACTACAACCGAAGTCACAGAAACATCAACAAGTCACTAGATCCAGATGACAGCGCCGTGTCAGAAATTTCAGCGATTGATAGTTTAGACGGGGGCCAGGTGTGGAACAGTCCAACATAGATTTAGAAGGTAACCTAGCTGAAACATCTAAAGCATACACTAAAGTTCTATTTTTTCAAAAATATATTTAACGGATATAGAGATGAAAGTCTTGTTGAGTGGTCTAAAATTTACACCAACACCTAATTATAAAAATAGTACATTTGAAGTAAACAAAGATGTAGATGAATTTCAGTGAGTATTAGGCTAAAATAATATTTTAGTCATAATTAAGATATCAATTACATTTCTCTTGTTAAAGATAAAAGTAGGTATAGTCCACCGAAAAACAGAAACTTAACATTAAAAAATATATTGATACAACTAACACATTGTGTTCACAGTACAGCCATCTTGAAAATAAAATTAAACACAACAGTACATTGAAAGAAAGACAATCGTTATCTCAAGATAAATGCATGATCATTAAAGAGCCAGATAAAGGTGGTGGCATTGTTGTTATGGACACGAAATTTTACATACGAAAAATGCTTCATATATTACATGATATTAATTATTATAAGGAAATTCCGAATAATGGTACTCAAACAACATTCTCCAAAATACGAACATTACTTAAAAGCAGTTATCAGTTAACAAATGATGACATAAATTATCTTTTGAATTTTGAATGGAAAACAAGCTCATTCCATGGTTTTCCAAAAATACATAAAAGTAAGCTTATTCAAGAACAAATTAAACATTCCAATTCAGAATACATTTAGCTTTTAGATTCGGAGGAGTTAACTTTCCGACCTATTGTTGCTGGTCCGATTTGTGAAACTAACCGATTAAGCAATTTGTTAGATATTATTCTCAAACCTTTTGTTCAGTATATAGATAGTTACATTAAAAATAACATAGATTTTTTGAAACAGTTACCTAAACAGTTCCCAGAAGATACTTTTTAACATCTTTTGATGTTGTACATTTATATTCAAACATACCACACACTTTAGGTTTAGAGGCTATAGAGGCTTTAAATATATCTTGATCTAATTAACGCACGCTTTTCAAAACAATTTATAAAGGAGGTTCTTAAAATAATTATATAAAACAATAACTTTTGTTTCAACGATAGGTTTTATAATCCAATAAAAATGACAGCCATGGGGACTAATGTATCCCCTACATATGCAAATTTAGTGATGGGATATTTTGAGCAAAATCTATGTAATGCAATTAAAGTAAAATATGATAAGCATTTTTATTCAGTTGAAAAAAAAACATACTTGAAATGATATTAAGATGATTGCTTCATGTTTTGGATAAATAATACAAATGAACTCACTATTTTTATAGTATTCTTAATAATTTGCACCCTGATATTAAATTTACAATGCAAACAAAAAGCTATAATTTACCAGTTCTTGATATATTAGTTATTAAAAGCCAAACAAACGTTATCATGGACATTAACTACAAGAGTACTGATTCAAAATAATATCTTAACTTTACATCATGCCATAATAAACACACTAAAATAAATATTCCGTATACACTTGCTAAAAGAATGTGTACCATTGTCTCCAGTCATGAGTTTAAACTGAAGCGACTATCAGATCTTCAAATATCACTTTTACAAAGACTATACCCAAAAACTGTCGTAATGCAAGGTATCCTAAAAGCTCTTTCTATTCCACGTGATAAGTTACTGACAGATACATCTAAGGAAAATAATAATATATTTCCATTCATTTCGACTCACAATCCTCAAAATAAAGAAGTATTTGGAGTACTAAAAAATAACATTGACATTTTAAAAACTGATCCAGGTATGACTAATATTATACAAAATACAAAAATAATAAAGAGTAAACGACAACACCATATTTAGACAATTACTTACCAAATCCACTTTTACTACAAAAGAGCCTACTGTTACAAAGTGTAATGATCCGAAATGCTGCCTGTGTAGTTACAGTATAGAAGTAAATACTTTTGGCATTAATGGCAAAATATTTAAAATAAAATCAGACATCTCATGTGATATAAAAAATGTTATTATGTTTTAGTGTGTAGTGGTTGTAAAAAATATTACATTTGACAGACAGTTGATAAATTACGTAATCAGCGTACTATACATGAACAACAAATGCGGGACCCCTCAACAAGACAAATGCCTTAAAGCAAACATCTTGATGAATGTTCAAAATTAGAACAAAAATTTAAAATATTTCCTTTTTATAAGCTATATTCAGACGCTGTTTCAGCTAGGTTAGCTGAAGAACAACAATTCATTGATTTGTTAAAGCCGTTGCAACATTTCTTATAATATTTCCAAAATGGATCATTACAATTTACACATGCACACTGCACTAACCAGAAACAATATTACATTTTTATATTATTTCTGGTTAGGGTATTTGGAAGGTCAGTCGCTCCATTGCAACTAGCAATAAATCCTTAATATTCCGTCTTCGAAATTAAACATCCTCATCGAACACTTGCTTTTACCTGAAGTTTGCAGTATGCAAAGGCTGGATGTACATTGTGCACAAAAAGCACTTGGAACTCGGGTTGTTTGTACTGGTTTCATAAAAAGGCTCTTTGGGGGGAATTTTTAAATCATTAATATAACTGCGCTTTGTTTTCTTATAAAATATGTTTGTTTGAGCAAGTCATACCTATTAATATTGCTAACATAATTAAAATTGGTTTGGCAATGTTTTATGTAACATATAAGCCTCAGACCGTCCGATTTCTTGCATAATGGACAGGTTTCGGCTTATATCTATTTCGTACGACGTTAAGGACAAATGCCAGTCTATTCGTAATAAAAACATAGTCATAATTTTCACAAGTTCCATTCTTTTCATGAATAACTGTACTTATAACCGTAATATATAATTGTCATAAAACCGAACGAACACCAGTGCCTTTATTCAATTCTTGATACTAGTATACGTTTATTAGACGACACTTTCAATTGAAATGCTTCACTGTCCACAATGATAGGATTTCTCCGTGCAAAATCCAACCAGACTGCTTTAAGAAACAAGCAATATGATTGGATTAGCTGTAAATAGCGCTTGGGAAATTCTAGTCTGACATCATTCAACCCCTGGCCGATTACTCATGGACAATACGATATGGCGGACTAACGGTATGTCATACATTTAAACATAGTTTTCTAAATTGTTTGCGTTCGTTTTGCCTGTCGTTGTAAACAAACATTATATTTCATTTTAGTATATCGCGGTCTTTTAGTGATTTTAATCTCGTTGAATGTATATCGATAAAATATATTGAATAACCTGTCTGAACATCCATACATATGTTTCGGATATTAGGACGTGTTGTTTACTATTGAATAAAATACATCAGAAATTTAGTTATGCTTATTTATAAATTTAGTAATGCTTATTTATAGATCTATAAATACACTGTTTCATTATTTTAAATAATTAACAACAAATAATACATTTCAATCTTATGTTAATAAAGACCATTAGCCTTATTTAATAATATGAATTGGTCAAACACACTAAAAATAAATAAATACATAAAAACGATTAATTTATTGCTATTAATAATTTATTTAAACTGTTATATTTTGTCAGCGTGCAGTGTCCACTCCAAGGCATCAGTACAACAGTAAGAAAACAGAAAGTGCGGAAAAAAGCCACAACTTGTGTGAAACTGATCTCTTTCAACTTGACAAGACAAGAAAGTTCAAAAACAGATTACTATTGTATCTAGTGGATTTATCATGAGATTATAAAATGGCAAATGTAAACAACAACTTTATTAAATAAAAATGTTATATGAGTATGTTATAACTGTGACTATTAACAGTGTGTAGCAAACAAAGCAATAATGAGCATCTTACAAACTTTGCGACATACCCCAAGCATTTCGTTTTCGAGTTACTGAGGTGAAAGTAGACTTATTCTACGTTTAAAATGATAATTTAATTACTTGTATCTGTAGCTTTAGAGAATATTGAGCAATTAAATTTAAATATGTTCAATCATGTAGTATTGATTTATTTGATGGTGTGCAAATATTTTACTTAAGGAATATGCCCAAAAAATCATTTGTATACAGTTGAAATGGTTGATTTGCAAATATATATATATATATATATATATATATATATACTTCACATGTATTCATTTATTGTGAAAGTAAACATGTTCAGTCATTTAAATATAATGTATGCAATAAATTGGCAATTGTATTTCACTGAAAAACAGGTATTGCGCTTATGGACATGAGCATTTTGTCATTATTAACCAGAAATATATAGATAGAGGTTTTGGTTTAGAAAAGACATAAGAATCTATGTTTGAATTAACTGTGTTATTATTTGTTGGATTTAAAATTATAAATCAAATAAAGGTTTAAACAGTGTAATTAAAATTTGTTAATTATATGTATGCCGGTCTTATACATAAAATGATTTCGTCAATATTTCCAGTAATATCACTGTACGAATAGTGATATGTACAGTGTTTCAGCTATAAGTTTGAAGCCATTTTCATAAAAAAAAAATTATTACTTAATTGCAATTTCCTTTCTCTGTAAGGCATGCGTATATTAGTAAATTACTACGTGTAACAAAAGCGCATTATTTATTGAGAACATTATTTATTGAGAACTGTTGCCAGCGGCTTAGCCTTGGGCAACAGTATTTCCTTGGGTTGACAAAATGCACTATCGCCCTTAAAGAATGCAATATTTATATAAAAACATTCAATATCAAGATACTTTGAATTGCCGGTACAGTTGGCCAGCCAAACACACAGAATGAATCCAGCAATTAATATTATTGGATGGCTCGGATAGTTCACTAAATGCTGCAATTGATGTATTACAATTTTTGCACTAGAATCTGGACTTAAAATTAACTATTACAAAACAATTTAATATGGATAGGTTTCAAGAAATATAGTGCATACTCAATTAAAACTAAGTACAAATTAGTGTGGGGCACTACCAATGTTAAAGTGTTAGGCATTATATTTGATGTAAATTTGGAAAAAATGATCGACATCAATTTTTCAAGCAAGTTGATCAATCTACAAAATGTTATAAAACTTTTGGAAAAAAAGAAACCTTACACCACTGTGAAAATTAACCATAGTAAAATCTTTATTACTTCCCCTTTTCACAAATTTATTTATTGCACTTACCAGCCCTGGATTAAATGTATTAAAAAAATACATAACCTTTTGTGTAACTTCATCTGGGATGGACCCATACAAATTAAACACAATATGCTCATTAAACCCTATGAAGAATGTGGATTTAATATGATTGATATTTACTCACTTGAAAAAAGTATGAAATTGACTTGGATGAAGGAAATAGTAACATGTACAGGTAAATGTTTTCAATTAGTCTATTCCATGTTTGATGTTAAAGAAATTCTAAATATGGGGAGTGCTTATGTTTAGAAAATTGTTAACAGATTAGGTAACCACTTCTGGAAAGATGTCCTTATATATTATATTATGTACATAAATAAACTGAAAGTTGTAAATTTGATGATACATTAAATATGCCATTATTCTATAATACAAATTTTAAGATTGGTTTGAATTGCATTTATGAAACAAATATGTATGCTAGAGGAATACGATTTGTAAGAGACATATTATGTACCTCAAGACTGAAAATTTCAAGACTAAACAAGATATTGAGATTTGTATTGGTAAACGCCTGGATTTTTTATTTTATGAAGGACTAAAAGAACTGTTCCAGCGTTCACTAGAAACTCTGGTTTTGATACAATATATAAACCAAATATTAATGGTGTTTTTATATCTTTTTATTTAAGTGAACTTGTTTTGACGCAAAAAACTTAACAAGTCAGTGTATAACAAACGTATTGCCAATAATAAAAACCTTTCCAGTCAAATCAAATGGAACGAATTCTTTATTTATATCGATTGGAAATATGCATACAGTGTGTCTTTTAATTAACCAGAGATACGTATATACAATGGTTTCAGACTAGAATTGTACATAGAATTTTAGGAACTAAATTTCTGCTATGTAAAATGAAAATTGTAACTGATAACATATGTTGTTTTTGTAAGAAAAGCGAGGAAACTTTAACTCAAATTTTCTGGGAATGTGAACACATCCAACCAGTTATTAACCATGTTAAAAATGTAATAAATTCAAATTATGTCAACTTGCCTACACTTTCTTGTCAGGACGTACTTCTTGGAATCTATTATGAAAAATGAAACCTATAAACATTTTATTTATAGAAATTTAAAGATACATCTTTATATGTAAAACATCGTGTAAAATCCCAACCATTACAGGGCTAACGAAAATTATATTTTATATCTATAATTTGCATGGGATTCAAAAACATACAAATTACCGGGACAATGAATTCCAAAATTGGGCACTTGTAAGATTGCTGATACAATTAACCCAAAACTATGCAATATTTTTATCATAATATTTGTGTACACTTGAATTACTATATACTTGCAGTACACTGCAGAGTAACCACTCTTTTTTCTATACCTTGTATATACCTTGTATATTTAAACATTTGTCAAGATTAATACATGTTTATTTACCCAAAACTAGTGAAGCAATGCAACATAGATTATACACATCTTCGTGTCTTTAATTATGTAATATTCATAGCAAAATTCTATAATAATTACATATTCTGTGTCAACAATTTAATTTTCTTAATCATATGATAGTAGCTTGTTCAATTATTTATCATAAGATATTATGCTTTTAAATTATTTCAATTGGTACTAACACATATATAAAGAGTACAAATTCTACCAACATATTTGCTCTACGGTATGGAGCAGGATGGCCTAGACCTGCACATACCTATGGACGAGGTAAATAAACTTGTTCATCGCCCCTACCCAAAAACAACGCAAAAAAAGAATGAATCCAGCAATTACTAAATGCATCAGCAACCTGGAAATAGATACAAAAAAATATTATACAGTAAGTTCTACTAGCATCAACTACTACTAACCAGATCTACATTGTTAATGTATTTCCAAATGTAATATTTCTAAAATGGTTATGCGATACACATTTACTTTTGCTGTAATACTGTTTACTTTAACACAAACTTATTATACAGTAACGTGGTTGGTCTTTTGAGCATTATTAGAAATAAACTACCAATACGCATTAATTGCTTACACTGAATTAGTTTCTGAAAACTTCTCCGAATATCCGAAATAGATATCAAGTTAATTTGGGTCAGCTCTTTTACAACACTACATTATATAATGCAATTGCAAGCATGAATATAAACAGACAAGACAAAGGTTTAATGAAAGGCGGGACGATATTACAGCGACAGGTAAAGAAGTACTTAATTTTCAAGCTCGGTTAAAATTGCCTATAGAAAGTAACGTTCCTCAGCCATATTGATTTAATCGGTGTTACCATAGGAAATGTGGGTGCTGCCAGACCTTTACCACGAAGTAAGTAAAGATCGGGTACCAGAATAGGGACATTCATGGTTTATGAAAAAGTCATTCAACAGGTCGTCTGCAGATCTTCATGTAGGCGTAGGAAGATCGTTCACTTAAGTCAGATTGGTTAGACGCGGACTGGTTTGATCTCGAATGCATGAATGCCATAAATCGACGTTGTGTCTACACCGGTCTGACTTACGTCATCCTCTGTGTATAGAATGACAAATCGATATTTACATGCCCTAAGTGTTTTTAATCATTGTCATTCGCGCGAAGGTCGTGAAAGTCCTTGTGAAATTAAAAATGAATATAAGAATTTATTAAACAAATAAAAACGAATATATAACAGGCAAAAAAATGAACGATATTGAGAGATTAAAATATTGTAAACCAAAACAGTTCTGGAAATAATTTAAAAAGAACAAATCAAAACGGAACGATTATATTATATTAGATAGCTTTGATCAATATTACTGGTATTTAAGTATCTATATCTCGCATTGTTCAAATGAAGACGCGAAGCAGTTTTGTGTCAGTTATAGTATGCGTTTCCAGAATAGGATAGTGATATCACGGTCGATGAATAATTAAACGCCGTAAAAACCGTAAAGTATGAAAAATCGGTGGGTAGCGGTTTCAGTTGAATTAATATTTTATTGAAAGCATCGGCATATCTTTGTATGTTTGTGACATATTTGTGGCTATTTTGAACTCTGGTTTTTTCCCAGATCAATCGACCAAAGGAGTTATTGTTCCTATTCATGTCAAGAGCTGTCGGAGGAGAGCGCGCTCGACTTTTCTTGTGCTTGTCAGAGTTACTGGCTTTTTGTTCAAAACAATTAATGAAAGTTATTTTCGTTCACGAAAAACTGAGCGGAAAGATATTTTTATAATTTTTTTAATTTTCAAACAGTGACCTTGAAGCCTCCCACTCCATATTCAATATCATCCAATGTCTAGCTACACGGTACCTATAAGTTAAGCTATTATTATTATCATTTCATTATTATAAATATTTCACTTTGTTTTGGAGTAATTGAGCAAAAACTGTTTTCTTTTTTAGTAACAGTGACTTTGACACCACCCACCTTAAACAAAATGCAAACTTTTAAGTTTGAACGAAATTCGTCAGGGCATTCCAGAAAAATTAGCTTACCAATAAACTTTAATAGCTTATATATAAAGTTTTTAAGTGTACAAAGGCCCACGACTTTGACCAATTTCAAACTAGAGTTATCGAAATTGGCCTTGAGGTTTATTTTAATATAGGGAATAAGTGTTTGAGGTTTGAATGTAATCCCTCAAGCCATATCTGAGAAACAAGATTACCGAAAAACTTATTTACATAGCTAATATATATAGTTTCTAAGTGTAGAAAGGCCCATAATTTTCACAAATTTCAAACTAGAATTACCAAACTTGGCCTAAAGATTCCTTGTAATATGGGGAATAAATGTTTCAATTTTGAGAAACTGAGAATGTAGCTTACCGTAAAACTTTTAACTAGACCGGACGCCGACGCCAACGCTGGCGCCGTCGCCTATGCCGGGGCGACTAGAATAGCTTGTCTTTTCGTCGGAAAGTCGAGCTAAAAAGGGTGACACTAGTTATGTAAATAATTACAGGTGTATTACTTTACTGAGTTGCTTATCGAAATGATTTACTACCGTTATAATTCAATGTTTCGAAATTGTATGTACAAACAGAAAATTTCGGATTTCGTAAAGGGCGTTCCAATGTTGATGCTATTTTTATTTTAATGTCTCTAGTACAGAAATATTTAAATGATAATACATGTTTGAATGTGTGAATGTTGTATACGTGGGCATATTTAAATGTTTTGATTCTATATTTCCAAATGCATTTGGGTTTAATCTAAACAGAACTGGAATCCAAGGTAAATTGTTAAAGGTAATACAGGACATGTATCAGACAGTCAAATATTGTGTTAAAGCATGTAACTGTTATTCGGATTTTTCGCTCGAATGTTAGCCGAATAGTTCGAGCTATGCTACATACCCGTTCGTCGGCGTCGGCGTAATGCTGTGGCTTACCTGCAACAAGTACAGATCTCTTTAGCTACTAAAGATATTTAATTGAAACTTCACACATGTCTTCGTGGTCATTATCTGAGGTCACTGACCAAGGCCCATAACTGTGATCTTCAAATTAGCAGAAGGATGCCCCTTTTATGTGCTTAGAAAATCCAGTTTAAAGTTTGTGTGCAACAACCCCATATCTCTATATCTGCTACAAATATTCAATTAAAACTTCACACATGTCTTCACGGTCATTATATAAGTGCTCTAGATAAGCTTTTGTACTGGGGTAAATATACGCGTACTTCTTCAAAAGTGGGAGTAAATGTACACACTCTCCAGAATCGACCAATCGGTTACCGTTCTGTAGCCACGCCCACTAAAATCAGGGGAGATCATTCTAACAATCTCCGACATCGCTCAATGTCAAGATGTCCAACGCGGATGTGGCCTTAAGCGATATCCATGATTATATAAAAAATAACTTATATCAAAAGGGACATCTCATTAAAGAAAAATAAGAAGGCGCACGGATTTATCTCCGAATCATGCGTTCACGACGTGAAATTGTATACGAAATCGCCGTCAGCGCTGGAAATCAATGGCCATATTTTCCTCAGCCAGCGGAGGAACGTCCAACCTCACAGAATGGAGCTTTCATTAAACACAGAGAGTACGTTTGTTACTGATGCTATGTGCACCTGTCAAATAGGGTAACCCATTTATCAACAGCATTTATAAAATAAATGAAAATTCTTCATTTATGCATGTAGGCAATATTTGGGTGGGGTAGTTTTTACGGTAACCATAAAGTTGGCTTATAATTGAACACTATTATTATACGAATAATAATCAAATTATACACAGAAAACATCGTGTTTTCTTCTGTTTTGTGAAGTTAATGCTAACGTTAAGAATTTTTGGAACACCTTGCCAGTATAAATTACATTACAACAATGTTTATAAATTACCGACAAACCACTGGTATTTGTTCGCATAGAGTGGCTTTGTTACTTCTGCTGGAGCAGTAGAAGATGTGGGGATGTAAGGAAATTCCAATTATGCTGTCATGTACCAGCATGCCACAGCAGTGGGACAAGCCTGGGGGTGAAACAATCACTGCAGAGCCTGTGTCGAAAATGATATTAGCAAATGCCGGGAATACTAACAGGAAAAGAAAACCAGTAATGGCAAATTTTGCTGACAGCAGGTAACTATGGATAGTTTGTATTTGTTTTAAAGATGAATTATTATTACAGGCATTTACATCATATTTACGATCCAACTTGTATCTGTCCAGTGTACATCAGCACTGCTGATGAGGCATTTGCTAGCCGTAACATATGTCCTCATTTGTTTTATAAATAATCACATACATTTGGGAAATGTGTCTATACTATAATTAGGGGCGCTCATCATGTTAAAAAATGACATACTTGCAATTATCTTGCTTGTTTTCACCATAGATCAGTAATAATAAGTTATTCAAGTGCATGTTTATTTAAATACCATGGTGCCTATGGTTCGATATATGTCCAGCGTATAGCAGCACTGCTGATGAGGCTTGATGCTAGCCGAAACAGATTCCCAAAGTTATTTTACCCGTTTAATAATTTTTCATTTTTAAAATATGTCTAAGGTTATAAAGAACAGCAAATTCATAATCTGTTAATTTTATTTGTCATGATAAAATACAGGGTATATATTTATTGGCTATATTTGGCTATATTTCACAATTTAGTAATATTTACTTGTGTTTGAGGATTTGTACAAAACAATTAAACATACATCCGGAATGCTACACCTGCGCAGTTTCTTCCAAATAATTCAAATAAAATGCTTTTGTCAATAAATGCTGGATGTTGGTAGTATGTGTGTTATAATAATTGTACAGACAGCAAAAATTAAATGCTCTGTCATACACTATGATTATTTGTAATCTGTACTACATACTCAAAATTTTGCATACCAGTACTAGTAAATGTTGTATCGATAACTGTTGTGTTATAATTCGGTTAAATATGCTGCATCAATTCAATTTTGCACCAAAATAAGTCAAACTAGTTTAAATGTGTGATATTGGTTGAAATATTTGTCAGACACCCAGACTGTCAGACAGCCTTCATTTCAAAATAGTAATTAACATTTATTTAACAATCGACTTCTTTTCAAGTTGTCAAGCATAAAGTAATTTACATTGTCGTTCAAATATTGATTAAAAACATTTAGTTTTTCCACATACCGGCAATCAATGAGATGAAAACAAACTCATTAACATAATATTAAAGTGACACATTGATGCATACATCATTCCATTTGTGTACTAAACCGACATACCTATAATAATCTTAAGAACAATTTTAAAACAGTTTTGATTTGTCTAATAGGAAAATACAGGTGACAGGCGATGGCGTCTTTGTTAAAGTTACGCTTTGTGAATATACAGTCGCGCGCAGTAAACGACGGAGTTAAATTATATTTTAATATGAAAGACTTTAAAGATACTTACAACGCATTGCCCAATCTTCTTGAAACTTGCTCAGAACATATGTTTTTATAATACCTCGGCCGAGTTCGAAAATTGTTGCGCTCCGTCGAAAAACATGGCCGCTTGTCCACACTATAACTTCGCAATAGATGAAGAGATTTTAAAATTATTTAGCAAAAATGTTTGCTGCAATGAGCTGGTGTGCACCGCTCATGAATGAGATCCCTAGGTCAAAGGTCCAGGTCACACCTAGAGATTAAATGTCACATATGACACTTGGCATGTCTGTGCTTTAACTTGCCATGGATTTTAAAACTACCTTGCGAAAATGTTAACCTCAATGAGTCGTCATTAAATGCATATAAACCAGGTCCATAGGTCAAAGGTCAAGGTCACACTTAAATGTCAAAGGTCAAAATCAGCTTTTTGCTTGTCCGGGCTATAACTTGGTCATATATTGAGGGATTTTCCAAATAAATGGCACAAATATTTGCTTAAATTAGACGGCATGTCACGTGCATGAACCAGATCTGTAGCTCAAAGGTCAATGTTTTGCTTGTCCGGACTTATAAGTTATTGAATGGATTTTACGACTTTACACGAATGTTTGCCTTGACATGGCAACGTGTTTTTGTATTAATCAGATTCTTAGGTTTAAGGTCAAGGCCCCAATAAGAGGTCAAAGCGGCATCGGGGAGCATCCATCCGTTCTACCAATATTCTTGTTTGGTTTTGCTGAGATCTGATTGTCGTACACAAACTGTGAAAGTTTGGTTACAATTGGATGTAAAATAAAGTTTATATGGTGGAAAAATGCATTTTTGCATTTTTTGCATAAAAAAGGGTCAATAACTCTAGTGTTCCAGGTGCAATCTGGCCCAATAGCATAGACATGATAATACACACACTGTGTAAGTTTGTTCAAGATTGGATGAAAAGTTAAGTCTCTATCGTGAGAATGAAAACATTATTGACGGCATACGGACGATGGACGACGCAGAAGTCTCCTATACCAATAGCTCACCGAGCAATTCGTGCTTTGAGCTAAAAATGCACTTTGTGCAGAACAGATTCTTCATTTTTCATTTTCATGTTAACTGAACTTGTACCGTTTGTGTAGGACTATTAGATTTATGACGTAGTTAAATATTGGTCAGTAATTATTGTTTTATGAAAAATAAAGCAATAATGGTCTATGTTTATACATAGACTTCATGTAATTAATTTTTATCAAATTTGCAAAGAATGTGCATGGCGGTTTTATCTCAGACAATCTTAATAGCGTTGATATGAAACGCATGCAACTGTCGTCTGGGGAAATAAAATGACATGCGAATGCACGAAACAATCCAAATTTGGGGCCCGACAGTGTTTGTGATAGTTTTGGCAGTCTGCTTATTATAGCAGGCGAACACTGGCAGAACATTATTTAACCCGCTACGACGTTAAGGACGTGCGAAGTAGCTATATAGATACGTAACGTCTAGTAAGCTTTTTAAAACGTCATGCTTCAGTATTTGTTTTACTTATATTCTCTAGTTATTATTAAATGAAGTTGATAAAGTGGTATTATTCTGATATAAATAACGCATCTGAAAATTAATTTATTTTCTAATATAGATTAAATAAAGTTATAAAGCATTTCCCCGTATATTTCACTGTTTAAAAAACTTCCGGAAAACACTGCTGTTAACGAAAAAAAGACCGTGTTTTATGGACCCCTTACAGGGCCTCTTTTATGACAATTATTTTGTTTACATACGCAAAACGGGTATGAACCCAGGATGTTACATGCAAATTTTCATCGTTGACTTTGTTCATGAATTAAAACTGTCCCAATATAAATGCACACTTTGTCCGACAAATACACGCTCACCAGCACACCAGCAAATACCGTAGGAGTACGTTGACTACCTCGTAATACATCATACGGTTGCCATGATAACAATGTGTCAAATCTATCAAATATAAACATAATGCTACAGTAATTTAGTCAGAACAAAAGATTACAAATATATATATATATGCCAAGAAATTCGAACAACAATATAAAATAATAATATTGGTGCGAAATCGTTTCGAGAATACAGGTGATATTAGTTAAAAATTAACATTTACAACGTGTGCAAACTGATTCTTGGTTGTTATTAATGTAATGTGTCCTGAAAAGCATAAATACTGTAAACATATCCGACCAAGTGGGCCTATGAAAGCCAGAAATTACAAATTACACGAGTTGCGCTTAAAATGCTGGAGCAACGCACACGTATTGAGAATAAATGACCAAAAAAGACAATGGAATTACTAAAAGACTGAAATGCGTACCAACAGTAAATCAAGTGAAACAGAGGTTCCAGTACAGCTTGTATTTAATCTCGTGGATGATGGCGATCCACAATTGTGAGATCATGTGACCATTATCTTTGGTACACAGTTCAGTTTCAATACTACGTGAACAAAATTTATTATGGTATTAATATTCAAAGGACAATCACATCATACGTGTAATTTTGCATTTATTAATCACATTAAACTTATCGTTTTATGCAAATCGAATTATTTACATAACAGTAAACAGGCAGAGTTCCCGAAAGCTCAAAAAAAGTGTCGGACATTTGGTCTGACCACCTGTCAAAAGTTGCCGGACCGAAATAAAATTTGCCGGATTGAAACCTTCATTTAAGTATGTATACATGTATGCACTAACGTATTTTTGCGATCTAAAAGCCAACATATTTGACCCACGGTTGTCATTGGTGTTTTAATTAATATCACACTACGATGTGACAACGTGCCCATCTCATTAAAATCATCTCCAGTCTGACTAGCTACTAGTATAATATCCGCTGACTAGATCTGATTACTTCGCATTAGGGGTCACGTTCAGATGACCTTTTCAGGGGCCAATCAAACTGTTGCCTTCAAAATGTTCTGTTATAGCTTCATATAAAAAGTACTAATACTATGCACGAAATTACCGTGAACTTTGGATGTTTACTCCCCTAAGGTACCACTATATCCATTGTTATCCGCGTGAAAATTAACTTTACATGATCTATTCCTGATGATCAGCTGGAAATGCATCACTTTTCAAAAACTGTGGCCAAACATTGCTGTGCGAAATGCATTTTCATTCAGCGCAGCAGGGCTGATATTTTATTGTTCGGTAGGTCATGTCAACGTAACCTGCTATGCGATGTCTTTAGATACTAACAATGTTGATTTGATTTTAATAAGATTGGACAACGCGCATAATAAAAACGAAATCCGAAACGACCGTCCAAATTTACTGTTCACGTTACACACAATGCACAAAAATTATATTTACATTTAGTATGCACAGGTTTTTCATGTAAAACACTAGATTTGCTGAAAAGCCCGCGAAAATTATAATAACAATCACAACGTCATATCATCAGCAGCGACAGCTTGCGCGTATTGACCGTTTTATAAAAACAGTTTGTAGCGCAAAGAACTGTGAAATGTTTATTTAATATAAAAGTTTCGTAGCGCAAAACAACACAATTAGGTGTCTAAATATATGCCGCATATTTTTACTCAGTCATTTGTTGACACCATTATATTACCTCTAATACGCGAAAGCAGTTACGAGAACAGTGTTGTCGTTTAGGTCTTTGACTTACAGTTACTTTTAACACCCACCACGTGGACGGCGTGCAGCACGTTTTTCACGACCCATACTTGTAACCATGTTTGTTATTGGGCTGCTAATTAAAGCGACTTTGTAATGTGTGGCACGCGCAATGTAAGCTGGTGAAGCCAATCTGTTACACGTTCATTTTGCGCAGGTCGGGTTATAGTTGGTCGCACAATACAAGTTTAACTAAAAAGAGTGGCGATGAAGACCAAACTGCATTTATTTACGGCAGTTGGGGTAATAAGAAAATTAATTAAGAACATGATCCACGGACGATTCACGATGTAAGTAAGTAAGTAAGTAAGTAAATTATTAATTTCAGTGACATGTGTAATATAACGACAACATAAATGTGATTACAATAGATAAACCCGACCCGATGGGTCTATAAGTCACCTGATATTATATACATAATACAACAAAGTGTGAAAAAGTCTGAGAGTAACACAAATATAAATAAGCGCAAAAAGAATAAAGTTATAGTATCGTAAAAGTGTCGAACAGTGATGTATTGGAAATCGCGATATAGCGGAGCTGTATTAAAGTGTTAAGATATTTATATTTTTTTATCCAGTAATATATAGAAATGAGTCTTGAAAGAGCTGTCGGACGGTCGGACAGATTCTTAGGAACTAAATATCGGACCCACTCAGAATTTGCCGGTCTTGTCCGTCGAACCGACGGTTTTCGGGATGTCTGAACAGGTCCACTAATCTGCAACATACCTCAATAGCCGATGGAGCATATTCACTGGGAGTGCAGAATATAAGTGTTTTCTGTTTCTCCATTTGCCAAAAACTGCCATTAACTTCATTAAAACATACCAGCACAGACTGTCAAGGAAAATCATCTGAGAACCATAAGCGAAAAGAAGACACCAGCACTACCCAGCCACGATTGCACATCACACTGCCTGACACAAGAAATCTAGGCAACCCTTCAAACCCACTCAACTCCCACAAATTGTATTCTTCAGGTTTCTTCACGAAAATATCGGATAGCAGGATTGAGAAACTATACCTGTGTTCGGGTATTTACTTAAGAATGAGTTGTATTATAATTTGAATTTTTGTATTGCAATGGGTTTAACTTTTTTGTGACCGATTTAGACTTTTTGTGGCATGTTTGACTTCGCTTGGGACCGGTTTATCTTGTGACCGGTTTGACTTCATTCCGCCAATATCAGTCCATACCAGTCGTACTATTTATTCTGGACTACTGCCCATTTCACTACGTTAATGGGTCAGGCACAAACGAGAAATCTGCGTACTAACAACAACAAAAAACGATCTAAGTTGATGAATAAAAGTTTATAAACCAAAAGTCTATTTGAAGACCACACATTATTTGAGTGGATAGAGGTAAAAAGACTTTAATACACTCTTATGATTTGTGCTTTCAACCGTGTATATTTAGTTAATGGACACTTAAATACGTGAATAGTGTTTCGGATAACTTCATCATCTATAATTTCGGATGAAATGTATAACAATAATTTATCATATTTTATGTCGGTATGTTAAAATTTCATGAATAATATTTTACTTTTCACATGTTGATACACATCTAAGATGTTAAAATTTCGTTTATTATGATTAAATTGTTGTAAACACTATAATTACTTTTAGTAAAGTTTTGAACCAGAGATCTTTTCTAATTCATTTATTTTATTATTATTTATGGATATTTGTTTGAACACGACACAATAATTTATGAAAATAAAACATTGCATTGACATGCAAGTTTAATTCTAAAATAACATTGTTTGGTATATTTGTTTTTCAGGTGGTTAATGAACGTTACGAAATCATCTGCCTTATTTTCAACACATAACGGGTCAGAATAGATCGGAAAGTGACCATTCATATGGTGCTAATATTCTGGATTACCCGCCCCTATCACTCTGTTAACTGACAACTGCCCTATTTGATTCAGAGGTAGAGGGAGAATGGCCGTAGAAATAATTACATGACCAATCCCCACACAAGCTATGTGGCCGGGCTGGGAATCGAACCCGCGCTCCTCGGATTTCTAATCCAGCGCTCAACCAACTGAGCTAGCCGACCCGGCTTATTGCTGAACTGTTCTGTAATATCAGTCTGTGCATCCTAAAAACATGTTATATTATGGAAGTGATGATACTGTTTATCGCAAAGAAGCATGATTGAACATACATCATTCAACAATTTTGGGCATAGGCAATTATCCAAAAATGAATGTTCTAAACTTGAAAAATTCAATGGTCTATAAGCATTATTTTCAACACTTAACATATTGTCGAGACATTATACAGGGCTCTTTGTCTAGACCCCTGGAATTGGGAATTTGAGCGTCAATTTACCTGAAATTGGGGAAAAAGTATAATTGTTTGATTACTAAAATTTAAAGAATTTATTGTAAAAACTACGTAAAATAGAATATTCTGTACACAGACAAATCAGTATAATGGTTATTACAACTTCAACAGTCTTTAATTCTGCTTGTAACACCTCTTATTTCCAATCATCTGAAAGTCAAACCATCAGTTGGGAATATAAGGACTGGATTTGGGAAAAAATATACTTTTTGCCATTGGGAATATGACCTATTAACGGCGATAAAACCAGCTTGAAAAATGCCCTGCATCATATTACAGTGTTTGTTGTACTGCCTAAGAATAATTGTCACCGTCATTTTATGGATTTGTAAAAAGATTATCCATAGGTATATACAGAATTACAAACATTGTACATTATATTCTGAATATATATATTGTTGATGAAAATAAATACTGATTTTTGTGTTGTATCTGTCTTTACAGTATGTCAAGTTTTCATAATCTTTGTATAAACTGTCAATTACACATGAGTTACTTCATATCTCACAAGAAACAATTAGGTTTGTCAGATTTAAAAAAAAAATAGTTGTAAACAAAGTCATTATGACATGTGTTCAGGATTCACTTCTTAATTTCATATTAAGGAATGTTATAGGAGTCTGCTAAGTTATCTATTTAAATAATTATGCAAGAAAAATTAAATAACATATTTACTTCCATAAAAAGTACATAGCTATTATACAAAAAATATATTTATTATTTAAACCAAAGTTGACTATATTAGTGTGCAAATAGTTTTGTCAAATGTGAAGTTTTAACAATCTTAACAAGCTAATTAAAGGTATGATACTGATTGTATTTATTGATATGCATATCTGTTGTTAAATACATATAATTTGAGGCAATGCAAGAACATCCAAAAAGATCATTTTCTATACAAATGTCTGTCTACTGTAGCACTAACATCTGATGTGCACATCTGTTGGTGTTGTTGGTTTTTTTTTAATTAAGAACTGAGCCTTTAAAAGCAAATACAGGTACCGCTTTTAAGGATTGTCATTTCCATTTTATAAACAGTGCAATATTTTTACATTATGTCATTTCTGTGTTGCACAAAGAAGTTACTTTGACAAAGGATGTATCTGTGTAAACAATTGAATTCTGAAAAAATTTCAAGAGTTACAGTCGAACACACATGCATCAGATTGTTGATTCAATTTCACAAATAATCTCAAAACAGTAAAAAAAAACATGCATTGCGTGCCCAATTACGCTGAAGTATATTGAAGTGGATTCAAGCAACACAGCAATTATTGGGATAGTAAACTTGTATAACAGATGTTCATGATTAATACATTTATAACCACTAATAACATGTGAACAAAATCAAATAATTTTGTGATGTTTCATTGATCATATTAGTTTCAGATTATTAAATAATATTGTTTTCCCATTATCGCCAATATATCTTTTTATGCAACACTGACAGTATTGAAACGAGTCATTAATCCGAAACCCCATACTGGATTTGTTATGTCCGACATACAATGCACTTGTGTTTCCTCTGTTCTAGCATTAACGTGTCGCGCATTGCACTTCTTTGTTATCTAACATAAATTTGCTTCAACTAGGTCGTGCGATTTATAGATGAACTAATTTTTGTCAAAATTGCATAACGGAGATAAACCATCACAGTCGACATTGTTTTGATTTGTGCCAGGCGTACTATCATAGTACGAACCGGGAAACAGGCTAACGAACTATTACCTTATAGAACGCTGAGTACCAGATTAGTACGATATTAACTCGAAAGAGCACAGATCGAGCACAGGTAAACACTGTTACATAATTACGTTATGTGTAAACTGTATTTAAACGCTTCAATAAATATCCGATAATAGTGAGTGTTCACGACATACCGATTTGCTTTCTTTAAGTAACAGTGTTGGTTTTATTGTACTTGCTTGTAGATTACGTATCAATTTTCGATTCCATTTCCATTAGACATACAAGTAAGCTACTGATTTTATATAAAAGATATGTCTACTTCAAAAAATATACTGTGAGTGTTCCCGACATTCAAATACCAACAGATTATTTGTCAAACTTTCGATTTCAATGCCCAAACTATTTACTTTGCTTAACAGAACAGTTATTTTGTACGAGTACATACACGTGTTTGGTAGGCTAAAATATTTCAATATCTATTGTCACCTATTAAATCTTATTGTACGCGGCAGAATCTGCGAACTGATTCTATTTTCAAAAATGGGCATGACAATAGTTCCATTAACAGGAATCAAAACTGTTAGTTTTTCTTCATTTATGATCCCTTAAAAACCACTTGTTCTTTATTTCTATGCTTGCGGTCCTAAAAATCAATTTTATTGTGCGTTGAATACATTGTTTTCTGTTTTGAACGGCCACCGGAAAAACTTTGCGAAAACGAAATTTCGCAAACTTACGTACCCTATTTCTTTCAGATATTACTATTTTACATAAATTATGCGTTAAAGTGTTTAATTGTGATCAATAATTGATATTTTTCACATAGAAATTGCATTTCTTTGATTATGAAATGTATGTGCAAAATTGGCTTTCCCATTGGATTTTTTAATTTTCCCGCGGGATTTTCATTTTCCCATGGGACTTTCATTTTTTCCCAAGGGATTTTTTCCCACATTTTGTGTGAGAAAAAAACCCGTGGGATTTTTTATTTTTTCAAATATGCTTTTATGTGCATGTATACGCACATTAAGCGTTGTTAAACTGTTTGCACTAATTCTCGTTTGAAAATTATTATTAGAAAAAAATTCTACTTTTTAAATGGGAAAAAAATCCAGTGGGAAAAATGATGTTATTTTATGTAATTACTAGAAGAAATATCTTGGGCTAGTTAAAACATTTATTTGTTTAATATTTCTAAGTATTTTATAAGCATTTTCTTAATTTTTAAATTTTGAATTTTCCCACTAGATTTTTTTCCCACCTTTGAAAGTGGGAAAACTTTTCCCACTTTTGAAAATGGGAAAATTTTCCCACTTTTAAAATGTGATTATTTTATTGTGTAAGAAAATGTGTATTTCCTCATGTTCTATTTTCTTAATGTATTGCTGATTGAAGTATGCTATTCGGCGTCTAAATTATTAAAATTTCATTAGTTAAACGCGTGATACGTAGAGTAGAACCTGTGATACCGTGGTCAAGCGCAATCAACTGCGCTTGATCGATACTGTACATTTTGTTTCAGCTAGTTCTAATATTAAAGTGTTAATACAATTATCGAACGTCGATTCATTTTTGTTATCTATTAAAAAATGATAAAGTGAGGTTAGTTTAATATTTCAAACAGTAAAGTGTTTTCGTGAAACCCGAGATAACGTTTAAATTCGGTACACACGTCATTCTACTCAGTTGATGACGATAATCAAATAATGAAATGTACGAGTAATTAAATTACCGTATGCCATGATCTTATTGATTTTTTATTATATATTTAATAATTTATAAATAAAAATAATAAAAGTAATACAAATAACTTTAGATCGCTTGTAACATTTCCCAAGTTTGAACAAGTATTTACGAAATACATGTATGTCAATACAGAAACTAGAATTGGATCTTTTTAAATCGATTGCTGCTAAAATAGATTTGAAAAGGAAATTCTAAACATTAAACAGTGTACATAAAATCAATTACTTTGCCATTAGTTACAGCATATTTCAAATAGCTATAAGCTGATTAATCGAAAATATGCAACAAAGCAGACCCGTTTTGAAACTATATATGCCCACAATTCCCTTCTTATCGCCATAAAATTAAATACTGGATGTTTAATTTCACTCGTACCTGAGCAGACAGACGCTCCTATTGGATGTAGCCCGACGCCTCCTTTCCCGAGAAAGACGCTAAGTTAGCAATAGCGCAACGCTACCGTACTAACCATGTATATTCGTATTGATATAAAGGCGAAATGTCTTCTGGCGCACAATTTTTCTACGCCTAACGGTTTGACCATCGATGCCCTGATCTAAATAGGCAGCCGCAGAAACCTAAAGCGCTCCTACCGGATGTGGTCCGACGCCTCTAGGCCGCACCGTTCCCGAGAAACGCATTAATATAGTTTACATAGTCAAAACGTCTCACGGCGCACGAGTGGCGAAACGCTACTTCCGGTTTGCATGTTTTCGTATTAAATATTGTATAGCTCGGAAACATTACCGTTAAGCCGGAACTGGGCAGTCAGCCGCGGGAGCTTCAAGAGCTCCTACTGGAAGTCGTCCGATTCCTTTCCGCCGCATTGTTCCCGAGAAAGGCGCTATGTTAGCAGCGGTGTAACGCTGTCTTACTTGTCGTGTATATGCATTCGTTTTAATATGTGGGCAAAAGCATCCTTACGCAAAATTTCTCTACGCCCAACGGCTTGAGCCTTGATGCCCGGACCTGGATAGGCAGCAGCTGAAACCAACTCACATGATATATAATTCTGGTGAATAATATAATGTAGTCTAACATGCAAGATATCTATATATTGAAGGGGCTGGCAGACCTGGGCGAAAGCAGCCATAGTGCTGGGCAATTACTTATTTTTGACAATAAAGATATTTCAATAAAGAAACCGCAGTGCTCGAGTTGGCTGTTTACGAGCGCCCGCACGGCCTGATCGGCCTGATTCCGCTAGATCATCTTCTGGAAGAAGAGGTCGCATAGCCTGACTTCCGCTCCCGGAAGGTCGTCTTCAATCATCGCAGTCAAGCGACGGAGACGTTCTAGACCAGTTAAAGTTGCATCGTCGGCTTTGCCTGCTCTGCCCAGGGGATCAATGTCGTTAGTCCTAGGCGCGATATATATCGTGCGAGTCAGATTGAAACCGAGCAAACTCCAATATATTGCAGTAGACGGGCCGAATGACCGCGTTGGCGGGCAGTAAACCTGATGTTCCGTAAAACTTACACTAACAAGTTGACCGTAGTGGGACCGGAAGGCTACCCAAACGCCGTACTTGAGAATCTTCAAATACAATGCGCAATTTACTAAGCTGTGATTGTGTACAGGCATAAATATGCTTATAATTATTATTTGTTCGTTACACGGAGTACGAGCCGTCTTCTCATTCTCACCACATTCGTTTTCAATAAAACGTGTTAGTAACTAAATGCTGTTGCTATTGCTGCTGCTGCTGATGATGATGATGACGATGATGAGGATAATGACGATGATGACGATGACGATGACGATGATGATGAAACAGATAATGATACAGAATTTGATGATGGTGATGACTATGATAACGATGATGATGATCATTATTATGATGATTATCATAATGACGATTATGACGACCACGATGACGACGACGACGATGATGATGATGATGATAACAATGATAACGATGATATTGATGATGATGATGATGATGATGATGATAGTGATGTTGATGAAACAGATACGGATACAGAACTTGGTTATGGTGGTGATGATAATAATGATGATGATGATGATGATCTTGATGATGATGATGATAATGATGATGGTGACGATGATGAAACAGATACTGATACAGAACTTCATGATGGCGATGATAATGATGATGATGATGATGATGATGATGATGATAATGATGATGATGATGATGATGACGATGATGATGATGATGATAATGATGATGATGATGATGATGATGATGATGAGATGATGATGATGATGATGATATAGATGACGATGATAACGATGATGACGATGATGATGATGATGATGATGATGATGATGATGATGATGATGATGATGATGATGATTATGATACAGCTGATGCTACTACAACTCCCATGCAACAATCCCGTCATCTACTGAAATATTAGTAATGGTACTGATAATGACGATGATAATTATGATGATGAGAATCATGATATTGATATTATTGATGAATTTTAAATGCCACTTTATATAAAATATTTTATTAAGAAAACTATCTAAGATTCTTTATAAATTTCGCCCTGTTCTTAGTCTTATTTTATCAAAATATTCAAGTAAAAAGTATGAAGTGGTGGCCTCCATACGTGTTGAGTACGAGAAACCTTTTCGTACACAATACACTCGTTTTCAATTAAACGTGTTAATCACCTAATTAATTAGCTACAGCCATAAATCACACACCTCGATTAGTGGATTTTTTTCACACCTCGTTAATTGGCTAAGACCCGTCAAGTGTTTATCACCCCGGGCCCGCCCCGGAATCATTTGATTGGTCCTGTTGTCCGCACTTCGGTGGAAGCCCGGCCCCTCCCCTGAACAAAACTCTTCCATTGGCCAATAGCTCAAGCGAGCCTGTCCAATGAAAGGTCCGAAACGGATAAGAGCAGACCGTTCTGGTGTTGATTGGCGAACGGTAGCTACCCGTATCGAATTGAGACCCGCCCCTAGGTCCTCTGATGACTGTTTTATAATTTGTTTCAATAATATTATTTATATTAAATTTTATGTTATATCTTCATAACATAATTTTTCAAATATCTACAAATAAGCTTATGCTTTCACCGCTAAGTCCAATTTCAAACTGTATTGCTTAAATATTTTGCAATGTTGTTGCACATCAATATTATAGCATATCAATAATATTGACGTAGCGATTATACACAGTTACCAAGCATTATAATACGAAAGTGGTGAGTGTCACATACATACAGTAATGTTATAACATTTATAAACAAATCAGATAATTATTCTAATAAATGCAAATAACATCTCGGAAACTGTACAAGAGTAAACATGTACAAATCAAAATTAACTACTGATTCTTAACTTCTCGGCGAAATGTTGAGTATTATACAAAGTAGAACCGAGTATGGAGTGTAATAGCGACTCAGCAAACTAGTAAATAACTGTTATTCTGTTTCTATTAGATTCATGTGACATGAGTGACAAATTCGTTTGTTCACGAAAATGTTGGTGTATCATCATCATCATCATCATAGCCAACAGATACATTATCTTATAATAATAATAATAATAATATAGAAATAATAATAATCTTCACCATATTTCTTCTTCTTCTTCTTCTTCTTCTTCTTATTGTTATTATTATTATTATTATTATTATTATTATTATTATTATTATTATTATTATTATTATTAAACTGAAATATGAATACATTTATGCTGCCCAATGCAAATATCTATGTTTGTTAATAGATCTCATCCCAGTGTATCACTTTAATAATGTTAAAAAGTCGTGCCCAAAATATCGTTTATATTTTACTTAATATAGCTCTCCGATGTACAATAGTTTAGTAGGGAACCTTTAAATGGAAAATATTTGTTAGGTAAAGTAAAACTTATAATTCAAATTGTCACCCTTAGATGTTTATGACGCTAAGTGCTATCGGTTACTGTGGAAACAGTGTTCATTTTATTGCCGAATACTGATAAGAAACGTCTGTGCAGCCTGTTAAAAAAATAGAATTTCAGAATATGCTATTGATTTGTCTAACAAATTTTAAAATTAATTTTAATATCTTCATAAACAAAGAAGTGAATACAATTTGAAGAAAACGAGATCGTCCTTACAATCATAAACTTCACAATCATGCAACAGTGTGTTATTCTTCACCATCATCAATTATTTAAAAGCACTACACAAATCCATGTACAATTTAAACTGAATTATCAGTATTTGTATGATTTACCATATGTTAATTATAAAAGTTTCTTAATGCATGCGAATAAATTGGCATTTATTTGGCCGAAAAGAATAATAATTAAAGACAAAGTCAAACAAAACACATTGATAATGTACTTCCTCAAAGAAAATATTTTCTGAAATGCTCAACAATTATTGTTTATTTTCAGGTAAAAAAATAGATGTATCTTGGCCATGTCAATGTGTGAATGACAGAAAATTTAATTGTGCATTAAGTGCTGCAAAAATCACGGGAAATGAGAATGCTATATTTCATTATGAAGAACAGAACAGAACAGAACTTTTATTGGTGACTTGCACAAAAGTACATCGTCAAAGCAAATGCAGTACAAATAAACAATTATATGTCACATAATAAGTTAAAAGGCTTAGAAAGTAGATACCATACAATACAGTCTTTTGAGAAAATAAGAAAAAAAGAAAGGAAAAAGAGGGTGAACAAAATCAATGAATAGCTAATAGCGTGGAATTTCTAAGAGCCAACGCCTGCTTTAAAAATCTAGCAACATTAAGCAATACAGTTCTATTTTGCGTATTGATTAATTCAAGAAATTTAAACATTGAAGGTTTCTTAAAATAATAACGGGATAAAAATTTCTTTCTTAAATCTTCGAATAAAGGGCATATACACATAAAATGATATTCGTCTTCAATATCATTTTTATTGCATAATAAGCAAAAACGTTGATTTCTGTCAATTCTATTCCTACTATACCGGCCTGTTTGAATTCGGAGGGGATGTTCTGACAGTCTAAGCCTCGTGAAGAAGCATCTTAGATTATGTGGTAAGGTATCAAGATAAGTTTCATATTCAAATCTGTGTTTAATATGTTTATAGTTTTCGAGTGAGGCATTTCTTTCTATCCCCACTGACCATTGTTGTATAAATACTTCAATAACACGCTGTTTAAACATCGGAAGAAACGAAGTAACATCAACATTTGCACAATTGTCAAAACATATGAAAAACCGTGATCATTTAACATTTTTTTTACATTGGAAACCCAATTTGGTAACCCTTTCTCACAATCTAGAAGGGCTTGGTGGTATACTGTTTTCAATATAATATTATCAGTGTGTAATAATTTACACCAATATTTTATAATTTTAACATATCTTGAAATATACAAAGGGTAACGGCCCAATTCGCCATAAACACCAACAGATGATGCATTTGTTTTAATTTGAAGAATTTGTTTACAAAATTTAAGATGAATTCGTTCTATCTCTTTCGACTTTGAATTCCCCATACCTCTGAAGCATATCCTAAAATCGACCCAACAAAAGCATCAAATAATTGACATAACAATTTGGGCTTCAATTCATAACGTTTACAATTATTAAGTAAAACATGTAAGGCCTTTATAGCTTTTCCGGCCAGGTATTCCTGGTTAAGACTGAAGTTACCCGTATAATTGAACACAGTACCTAGGTAGTTAAAATCATTAACCACTTCGATAGGCTTGTCATCATATACCCAATGTTCGTTTGGAAATAGTTTACCTCGCTTACGAAAAACCATTATTTTTGTTTTATCAGTATTAACTTTAAGACCCCATTTGTCACAGTAAGTTTTTAAACAATTCAAATTCTCTTGTAATTCAAGTGGTGTTTTGGCAAATATGGCCATATCGTCAGCAAACAACAAAAGAATAATAACAATGTCATCAAGAAGCAATCCCGAATCAACATTATTTTGCAAATATAACTCAACATCTTCAACAAATAAGGAGAAAAGTAGAGGGGAAATAACCTCCCCTTGCCTCAAACCAACGGCGCAATCGAAAAAATCAGTGTAGCTATTACATACTTTAACACAAGATTTAACTTTCTGGTACATGTCCCGTATAACTCTTAATAATTTACCTTGGATTCCGGTCTTGTAAAGCTTTAACCATAGCGCATTCCTATATATAGAATCAAAACATTTAAACATGTCCACATATACAACATACAGACGTTTGTTATCATTTAAATATTTCTGAACTAAAGACATTAATACAAAAATAGCATCAACAGTGCTGCACCCTTTGCGAAATCCGAATTGCGCGTCCGAAATTTTACTGTTGTTATTACAAAAACTTTCGACACGTTTATTTATGACTGTAGTAAACAATTTCGATAAACAACTGAGCAACGTTATACCCCTATAGTTATTAACAGTATTTAAGTCACCTTTTTTGTGGACAGGAACAATAACTCCCTCTGTCCATTTATCTGGAAAATAGCCAGAGTTCAATATCGCATTGAATAAATCGCAAACGTGGGATGAAATTATATCGAAACTTTCAATAAAATATTCATTTAATAAGTAATCACTGCCAGAAGATTTTCCGCACTTTAAAGATTTAACCGCGTTCAAGATTTCATGAATCGTGATTTCGCTATCCAATTCCGGAAACGTATGATTCGGGGCATCAAAATCATGATTATTACAGAACTGCTCCGCGTCTTGATTCGAACAGTGTGAGATATCGTTACTAAGGGACGAAAAATATTGATAGAAGCTTTCTAATGTAATCTCGTTGTTTCGTGTTGATTTTTTCTTTTTAAAATATTTCCAGAACTCTTTCGGTTTACAGTGTTTTAACTTTTCTATGTCGTTTAAGTTTTTATTGTTAAAAATGCGCTTTTTCTTGTTTAATAAATTCTTATATTCCTTTTTTAATTGACAAAGACGTTCACGGTTATGTACAGAATGACATTTGTTAAAAACACCGAGTGCATGTAAATATCGATTTTGGGCGTTAATACAATCGAGATCAAACCAGTCAGCGTCATGCGGACGGCGTCTCTCGTTATTAGCATTAAAGTTACACTTCACTTGCTTAGAAAACAAAGGATCCGCAACATTCCGTAATATCGACGTAAATTTATTTAAAAGGTTATTCACTGATGGTCGGCTTGTAATATCAATGTTATTAATATCCGTTAATCTATTTAACTCGGGTAATTTGGCTATCAGTGCCGAGCGAAATAGATCTCGTTTCTCTGCGTTCCATTTAAATTGGACAAACTGTTCGGACGACGATACCCGATTATCGATTTTACATAGTAAAGACAATTTTAACGGTGTATGATCGCTGCAAACATTTAGATCCTCTATAGTAAAACTATTTATCATCGAAAAATTACATTCCTTCGTGAGTAAATAATCTATCACCGATGCGCCTTGTTGTGAAACAAACGTAAAACGATCAGTATTATAAAATCTACCGTTAAGAATTCGCACGTTCGTTACCTTGCACATATCAAGAAGTTTAACCCCGTGACTATTAGAAGTTTTATCCGGCGAGGCCCGTAACAAGGGGACATCTGCAACATAATCATAATCATCAATGTAATCAATATTTTTATCTTGAATAATGTAATCAAATTTTGTTCCTACTCTGCTATTAAAATCTCCTGCAACATAAACCGTTCCTAAATTATCATAAAAGTTTATATCTGATTCAAGGACCTCAAATAGATCTATATTATTTATAGTGTAAGCTGGCGAATCTATTCCCCAAATATACGTTCCACAAATATATACATCCTGATCAAAATGAAAAAATGCATGGTCAACTTTGATCCAAATAATGGTATCCAAATGGTTACAAATAACTTCAATACCCTTGCTTATACTATCTTTAAGATAGAGAACAATACCGCCACTAGAACGTTTAGCATTACGGTTTTGAAATTTTCTAAAAAAGTTAAAGCTGGTGTATCCTTCTATTTCAATATCACTTTTGCTATTTGTCCAGGATTCATACAAAAAAACTATATCACAAGTATTAATTGTTTTAAGGAAATCGTCACTTTCCTTTTTGCTGCTTGTTAGTCCATGAATATTCCACGACAGGATGTGGAGTTCATCCCCTTGGAATTCCTAATCCCGCACTGGTTTCCCCTCAACGAATAGAGTGTCATAAGCAATCCACGCAGATTTACCGTCTTTGCGAGCCTCCTTCATCTTCGGGATCAGCTTCCGGCGTTTGTCAATAACTTCCTTTGGAAATATGAAGCCAAATGATGTTTGTGTGATAAATGGAATAAAGGCAGCTGATCTTTGAATTTTCATTACGTAACCTTGCTTGGGGGCTATACAACTGCATTTATTGGTACAAAACATATTTTTTTCAACATATTCCAACAAATATTATCATATAAAGTGACATTAAAAAATATTCATTACGGTAACGCATTGTAACAGCAGCGTTTTACAACCAGCAACACTTGCTTTCTATTCCTTCCCATGATGGGGCATAAATGTACAAAAACAGATGCCCAGGGGTTATCGATCGATAGCTGTTTAGACAGTAGGGCGATTTGAATGATATGCAGTTTGTTATCTTTTTTCCAAAAGTTACATTATGAACACTGCTAATTATAAAACCCAAATCTCATTATATTAAGAATATTTGTCAAGTTCATTTTTATAGACATCGCGTCTTTGCTATCTGTATAAAGTCTACTACTACTACTACTACTACTACTACTACTACTACTACTACTACTACTACTACTACTACTACTACTACTACTACTACTACTACTACTACAATACTACTACTACTACTACTACTACTACTACTACTACTACTACTACTACTACTACAACAACTACTACTACTACTGCTGCTACCTCGACGACGACGACGAAGACGACGACGGCGGAGGGAGCGGCTGCTACTGCGCTGCTACTGCTACTACCGCTACTGCTACTACTACTACTACTACTACTACCAATACTACTACTACTACTGTAACAACTACCGCCACTAATAATAATAGTCATCGTCATCATCAACATCAACATCACCACCATCACCACTACGTTCAGCATTATAATCATCATCATCATCATCATCATCTCCATCATATTCATATTCATTATATTCTTAATGTTTTTATTCAATCGGTATTATTATAAGCACTAATACTGTGTAACAGTAAATACTTTTAAATTAAAATGTCAGTATTTCTAACATATATAAGTTCATCGTTGTTATAGAAAACTTAATGCATTAATTGCTTTGCGGAATAATAATATTGCTTTGTTTGTCCAAGGATTTTAAGTAAATTGATTGGATTGAGCAACCATGTGCTATTATTTACCACATAAATGCAAACCCAAAATTTGTCTACTCGTTCCTTGATTGACACGTTATCTACTGGTCAATTCGGATAGAATAAACTTTCTAAGGTTTTAATATTTGATATAAACGACAAGTCAATTATCTACAGTAGCTATATACTCGATAATGTTTGATACATACGAGGACGTTTTCTAATAATATGTATACTAACAAGATGACTATGTAATATTTGTTTATATTTATGGACGAAAATTAACTGCAAACTTGTCATCG